>JAPDSC010020001.1:0-78156 GCA_026290005.1 Latrodectus geometricus | reverse complement strand
ATATATATATATATATATATATATATATATATATATATATATATATACAGAAGCTAGAAATTAATGATATATGCTAGTTTATTACAATATTTCCCCCTATATCAAACATACTACAACAATAGTTTCAAAGAATTATTCTTCATTTCACTTAAAACATCTCGTGAATTGAAGAGAATTCTTAATTTCAGGGCATTGCTCCTTTGGATCATTATTGCGGTCTTTATCAGGTTCTTAATTTTGAAGTTTTAATTTCTGTTCTAAAGAAGGTATTAATGAGCTGTTCAATTAATGAGCCAGGTGAAAGTTTTCAAAGATTACTTAATGC
This sequence comes from Latrodectus geometricus, assembly GCA_026290005.1. Classification (NCBI taxonomy): domain Eukaryota; kingdom Metazoa; phylum Arthropoda; class Arachnida; order Araneae; family Theridiidae; genus Latrodectus; species Latrodectus geometricus. The sequence continues at coordinate 77,831 of JAPDSC010020001.1, read as the reverse complement.
CTCAAAGTAGGGGCGGTTAATGAGGTCATCAGACATCTTATACAACTTAAATCGTCCACACATAAAGTGGATTTTTAACTTAAGTGCTTATTTTATTTAATCTCGGTTAAACTCTTCAATCTAGTTTAATATACAATTGTTTTTAATGAGAAACTGTTGCTTAAGTTTTTAATCAAAGGGATTAATGTATTTAATTTAGATTAAGTTCCTTAATCTAGTTTAATCTTTATCAACTTTAATAGTATTTCATTAAAATGTGAAGTTTCTGAAATAATATAAAGACCAAAAATTTTAATTTCTAAAATATCGGAAAATAAAGACTTCATAATCATTTATGATTGAGAATCAACATTATTTTTTAGCCAATCGTACATCAAATTGTTATTTAAAATAATCAAATTCCATTAGATGGAAAAAATATTATGAGGTGGTACTAAAATAGAAAAATTCTGCTAAGAGTTAATTTTTGTTGCTTATATAGAAACAAGCAGTTAAAGTAAACTTAGCAATATATATATATATATATATATAATATATTTAATATTCTACATTGACTCATATTTAAATTAATTTTAAGAATTTTAATTTTAGAATATATTTTTCATATATTAGTTTATTTAAAAAATAACTTCATATTTTCAAGAAAAATGATAGACAATTTTCTTTATTCGAATAAATATTTTATTGAATCCATTACGGTTCCTTTTCCACCTTCCTGGAAGTGGCATGTTTCCACGCTCATAAAATGTTCTGCTGGAAAAAATAGATCTATGTGATTTCGGAATTTCTACATTTGAAGTAAAGTCTGCATCATTTTATAGAGAATGCAACAACTAATAATCAAATCGGAAGAATATAAATCGAGTGACAGTATTTTTCATCACAAGCAGGGACAGGGTATGTTGAAGATTTTTGGGTTTGAGATTAACTGTAAGCTTATCAAAGGATCTTAAGTGAAAGAATTGAATATCTCAGAAATGGCACTAATTCTAATCCACCGGTTGGCATCAATTAATTTCCTTTATTGTGTGTTCAACTGCTTCAAATAACCTTCCAGAAAGTTATGTTATTTGTATTCAAAAATTGACGTATCCAAATTTTTCAAACCAGTTTTCACGCTGCACTTCTATCAATACTTCTTTTCGACACACACCGGATGATATTTTTCTCTCACTTGAACAGCATTTTTACTTTTTACGTTGTTAAAGCTTAAAAGATGCCAAAAATGCTGCTTTTCTCTCTTCATATTTGACTTGGCACCAAAAAAAAAACTATTGTGTCGAATCAACTGTACTTTTTACAAACAAGCTTTGCTAGAAAAGCTTTAAAAATATATAATAATTATAATCCTTTTATTAAAATTAGATTCAACATTCAAGCCACCACTGCTAAAAGCACTTTGTGCCACAAATTCCTGATCCAAAATAACCTAGTTCCATCTTATACTTTGTTTATGAAGTTAGAACGGCCTGTTATGGAGCTGTGGTGTACTTCATAGTATTAAGAGTGCCTAAAATAGTCAATAGAGGAATATCGAGGACATCATATCTATACACAATATGAATTTCACCGTTTCCTCGTTCTTGTAAAATTTTCTATCCCTGATCCCCGACTTCATTTACTCTGAAATTCCTTATCTTGTAAAGATAAGTCTATCTCTGAAGTTTTACCTGCAAGAGCAATGTTTTAAATCTCAAGAAATAAAAAGGTCCACCCATCATTGCCCGAATTACTGGGTAAGGCAAGGTACTCTAACAATTCGGCCATACTATGCTAGAGGCTCGTATTAGGTGTACTAGACTATTAGGACACAATAACGCCAATGCCTTTCAACTAAGCATGGGTAGCATTACATCAAGTTTTAGGGAAGGAATTCGGGCTATTTACTGTACCTTGTAAGAAAAGAGAGAGGACATTCGGGTCGTACCGACACATCTGGTAACCACTCAAGGCACACGGTTATGAGGCATAAGTGGCTGATTATTGGCTGTGAAAGAATGTAATTGTGTCCTCTATTTGGCAATATCGAAACTATTTTCCGAACAATTAAGTAGAATGTTAGATATCAGAATAAAATAAGGCATATGTTAGAAAAAATTAATTTAAAAAATACATGTAAACATAGATCTATTGTTGATGTTGTTTGTCATTCTGTAATCACTTTTTGCACACAAAAGTGAATTCGAGAAGAGCACTGACACACTGTGGGAGTTGTGCGCACAGACTATTAAATTAAAGGTTAAAGTGTTAACTTTCGGAATGAGATTTAGCAAATGAACTTTGGAATATAAAATTTAAAAATTGATAGAAATTGTTCCATATTTAGTGAATCGCCTTAGTTTTAGAATGAAAAATAATTACAATTAAAATGCTTAAAGAGAAACAAATCTAGTTTGAATCTCTTTCTTTACAATTAGGTTAATATAACTTCAATATTACGAATATATATCTAGTTCATGAATTTTCAGAGCTATTAACCTTAAAGGTGTGCATTTGTTTATTTCATTAACTCACAAATAAATATCGATTTGTTGTATTTCAAGGAGTCAGGAAAGAATTAGAGATATCAGTTGCAAGTTTTAGATTAATATTAATTTTCATTTAAATTTAGCAACATTTAAAAGTTATTAAAATGCATCATGATTTGACTGTTTTATGAAAATTTTCATCAGAAATTTGAACAAAGACTTATCGTTTGTATAAAACCGTGATAGAACAAACATTTTATTAGATTTTTTAACACATTAAATTGATTTATAGGAGAATTTTGAAAAATAAATTTTTTGTTTGATATTTGATTCTATTTAGAATGATTAAAGAAAACTTCACCGTTTGAACATTATATAAAACTCTTGCATGTTTTATGAATTTTAAAAGTGATAGCTTCATCAATCCTTTTTTACTTATTGATTCCCATTTTATTATTACTTAAACTTTATTGTTACTTAAATTTATTATTACTTATACTTTATTGCCTGAGATTTTTATAAAAAACCAAACAAACGTTCATCATTTTATAAGTATGAGGATTGCTCAGCGAATTTTTTTCCAATTACTGTTTAATGACTTGTGTTCAATCAAGGTTTCGAATGATTCCTAAAAAGCAGCGGTAGCTTTGTTGGTTTGGGCATCGTTCTCCTTATCTGATGGTAATGAGTTCATATCCCAGCTTATCCGAATATTTATCATGTTCACTTATGGCGACTGGGGCACGTAAAGAATCTCGTGTTTGCAATGTCCTCCACATTCCCATTTCAAATTAATACCTCTGGGAATGTTTGGAGCCATGCCATGGGTATTCTCTGGCTTCAATCTCTAAATTGGAAGACCCAACCGGTGCTATCATCTATGAGGTAAATCGTACTTCCATCCTCGTAGAGAATGATCTGTTCAAAAAACGGAACAAGCTATTTTGCGACTACATGCTTCCAACCCCTGACGGGCGGGCTTCGCTTCTCCAAGTGTCATAAGTAACAACACAATAATACTTCAATGGTATCTTTTGATATTGGACCTCATTTATGGTCAATGTCTCAAATGAAGATCGTCACCTCAATTGCAAATGACTGTTCACAAAGTTTAAAACATCAGAAAGAACGATTACAAGATAGGAATATTAATTTCTATAGTTGTTTAAAAAAAAAAATTATTTGTTCAATTCTAATTTAAATTAAGATTTCAGATTTTAATGTGATGATATTTTCCTTTACCCTCACAAAAGTCAATAAAAAATTTTTATTGATAATACAAAATTATTACTTTCAGACACTAAAATGAAAAATAATCACAGCTCACGCGATAAATCGCCAAATTATATATTAAACAGCCAAATGGAGGGATCTTTAAATAAGTCACTTTTCGACTTCTGTTTTGCCAATTGTGAAGAACCGCGTAATATTATAATATTTAACTCTTGAGAAAATGAAATTATATGTAAAAAAAATTATGAATTATGGTGAAACATTAAAAGTGAAAACACAATAGAATAATTCCATAACAGCGCATCATAATTAAATTGTATCATGCGAAAATTCTATAGGGAAGATAAGGATTTGGAAACTACAAGCGGAATGCATGAAACTTATTTGGCAATAATCTTGGCGTCGTTTTTGTAACAGGATCATGAAAATGAGTTGTAAGGAGAATGTATTTAAAATTATGCTCCTTGGACATTGTTCCAAAAAATATATTATGCATGGTCAAAATTAAAAGGAAGTTTTCATTTGCAATGAATGCGTAAATTCAAACATTTTTAAAATAATTTCATAAATTTAATTTAATTTATAGATTTGAATCATTTCCTGATATTTACTTCTTTAAAAATTATATTTTTTCTCAATTCGGAAAAAAATTTTAATGGTTGAAATATGACCTTATCATTCAAACTGAAATATTTTCATGCACGTAATATTTTGTTCTTCAAAGATTTATACATTCACATTTAAATCTATTTTCCTTTGAATATGCAATTTACTTCATATTCCAAATTTATAATTACTAAATTTATCTTTTTTTTAAAAAAAATCATGTTTTGCCTCATAAGCAGTAATAATTTTATTTCAAAGATATCTAAATTGTTATTTAAAAAATGCTCTTCCGTAAATTTTCCAGCAAATTGTAAATTTAATGAATAACTTGAAAATTATAAAAACAATATTATTCATTAATAGAGTCATATTAGAGGTTTTTAATTTTAGCATGAGTTACTAAAATTAAAAAACTTTAATATGATTCTATTTAGTTTAAAGAAAATATTTCTTCATTAATTCGCTATAATTTTTTTAAACTATTTATTCAAAAAAATCCTTTTAATAATTATTTGAGATGAAAGTAAATTATTAAACATTTTAATTAATCCAAAATGGTTAAATCTGAATTTCTGGATATACCAATCAAGAAGCAAAGCAGGAGTTTTTCTTAGTGAAAATAGATGGCAGCAGCATCTCTAATAACTAGATAGTTCAATACAGCAATTAAACTTCCCTTAAAATAATTTCTTCAAAATTGATCTAATTTCCGAGAAAAAAGAAGTTAAATTTTAATTAAGTGTATTGAAAACTAGATGAAAATGAAATATTTTGTGTTAATTATATATAACGAATTTGTTTTTTTCCTATGAACTTTTAATGTATGCTTTTTTTCAAATAAAAATAACAATGAACAAAATTAAATTTATTGCCTATATTAAATTATTTATGAACATTTTGCATGAAATGTTCAATTAACGCCATCTTCTTGTTAATATGATTAACATCAATTAGTAAAAACCAATTGCACAAAATTAATAAAAGCTGTACTTTATTGAGAAGTATTACTTCAGCAAATATTAGAGGTCCCTTATGGGTTCTTTGAGGTATTTATTAAATGAGTTAAGAATTATTCATTTAATAATTTTTTTCGAAGCAATAAAATTATTCAATGTAAAAATTGCAAAAAAGCATGAGTTTTCCAAGAATTAAGAACTTTGTGAACTTTTATTAAACTTTATTCGGGAGACCATGAAATCTACGCATATTTTAATTTCATTGATTAAGTTTTATATTTCAAATTCCAAAGGGTACTCTAAGCAATACATTCAAATAATACATTACGAGTCCTGATGTGAAATTTAAGAAATACTTTAGCTTAAAATAAAGATATCTATACACAATGAAATAGATTTTTCTTCTCATTTATAATTAATTTCACTTATGTTCTTATATCCTAAGTTACAGCAATTTTGATGCGGTTAAAGTACTTTATTGAACTTAATTAAATATTTTTATTATTTTCTCAGCATAAAATATTTGCTAGTTTAAGCGAATTTGAGTCTTCAAATTTAAGGATGTTCAGACTTTTCCCATAGTCACGGTATTCTTATTTGTTAGCGAGTCAATCTCGTAATCGCAAGGTTGTGGGTTCGATTCCCTGCTGGCTAAAGACCGTCGTGTTCACTATTATCGACTGGAACACGTTTAATATGTCGTATTCACCATATTTTCATTCCAAATTAATACCTTTGTGGGAGGTAGGAGTTAGGCCTTGGCTTATCTCTAAATTCAAAGATACAAATATTACTGCTATCTATGAGTCAAATAGTACTGCCATCTATGAGTACCTCCGCACTCGTGAGATTGTCCTCTGTTGAATCACGCAATGTTTTCTTTCTGAGTAGAGGAAAACTAAAATTTTAGTAAAGGATGTCTAAAACGTATTTTCATTGAAAACAAAAACAGTTGATTATGTTGAATCGGAACTTCATTTTACAACAAAACTGTTATGAAATTAAAAATCATATCAATTTGAATCATATTCTACTGTTAAGACAGAAAATAATATTTATACCATGCCTCCTGAGTACTCTAAATTTTAGAACGTTTCCAATGCAAACGCTGCTAAATCAAATCATTTCATAAGAAAAAGTAATATTAAAATTATAAGGAAATAAGCATTTTGACTTAATTATGAATTATAAGTATAAATAAATTTTTTGTTATTTGATAACTATAGTTTTATGATTTTACTGGTTTCAGACATCTTTTTTAATGTCGCAACAAGTCTGTACTTCGCAGTTTCAGAAAGTGATACGTAATAAAAATCTCAAATATCACAGTTAACAGTTTACTAAAAACCAGTGTTTGTGTTTTCTCAGTAGGAAGTTGATACTGCTCAGGAAGTGCGTGCTTGGGATATTTCCATTCCCTTTGCATATCCAATGCAGATTTACACATGGGACATTAAAAATTGCCTTGCCATAATCGTAAGCTAATATTACGCAATAGCTAAATAATTTATTCAGCATGGTCTCAAATTGTTATTTAGCAGTCATTAAAAAAAGACACAAAAACTAATGAAATGTTTCTAAGCAGTTATATTTTGTTTGACGTGAACTCCTTTTTTAGAATTATTTTAAATAATGTTTCCGAAGAAAACCACGCCCGTCAAGGACTGTGCGAACGAAGTCAGAAAGATCATCTACCGTTTTTGAATGGAGGATGAAGGTACGACTTTGGCTCAAAGAAGACAGCACCTGCTGGGTCTCCCAATTTAGGGATAGGAAGCCAGAGAAGACCTGGCTCCCAACACCCGCAAAGGCATTCATTTTGAAGGGGAATATGGAGGACATTGCGATGACGACATATTTTACGTGCCCCAGTCACCATTGGTAAACACGACGGATCTTCAAATAAGCCTGGATTCCAACTCACCACATTTCGATAATGGGACGATGCCTTAACCAACCAAAACCACGAAGGCCCTTTTAAAGTATGCTAAAAATTTTTAATGATAAGTTTTCATTGATTCCTTTGTGAAAGCAAAACACAGTTGTCATATCTAATGTGACTAGTGTTGAGAGATTAACTGTGAGACATTACAGCTTTTTAAAGTTTTAATCGGTTATCATATTAATTATGATATTTAGCAAAATTTGACTATCAGTAAACTGATATTAAAGAAGCTTACTAAAATTTAGCAAGCAAACGCAAAGTTTACGTTTGAAAGATATGGGGCAGCTGGTGTGATGAACTGCGGAGTAGTCGTCATTTTTAAGTTCAACAGTTGATCGCAATAGATTCGCACTTTAATACATTAAATACAAAGAACTGTGCCGCCCGCCGTGTCCAATATTCAGCGAGCAATAAAAAATGTTACACAATTATAAAGCTTTGTATTAAGAAATATAAACATGAACGCTGCCTCCAACTCTGTCTAGTGGTCAAGGTACCCGACGGAGGATGTGGATGTTCTGGTTTCGAATCCCGATTCGGGTATGGATGTACTTTCTTTCTCACGCTTCCCTTGAATAAATGGGCTGTGAATGGTTGTCTATCCTATAAACGGGTACCCATGGCATGTGTATACTGAGAATGTCAGATGACGGTTCGGTTGGAAAAGTGGATCAGTCACCCCGTACTGCCACCCTAGCTGGCACAAGACAACAAACAAAACTGTTGAAAATTTAGTTTTCATTATAAATATTTATTAGAATTATTTTTATTATAAGTTGTGTTAATTTTAGAAATAATTTTTAATTACGTGTTAGTGACGTAATTAAAAATTATTTCTAAAATTACTTTTATGTATTGCTAAATAATTTTAATGGTAAAATTCCATGAATTCATTACTCAGCGAAACACAATTGTTATAATTATCGTATGTGCTAGACTTAACTGCTCTTAAATGTTGAAAACTTATATTGAACTCAATATGATATCCTGAAAATATGATTACTAATCTGATTTCATAATGCAGCTGTACTAAAGATCAACAACTAAGCTTTTAATTTATGTTTGATGAACACTGGTTTGATAATTATTCATTTGATTCTAAAATTCAACAGTTGATCATAAATGCCATCTTAGCATTTTATTATAATAAATACAATGAACTCTGTAAAAAAGTTTTAATTTCTTTTTGCTATTTTAATTTTTTTTTTACAATCACTATAAAATAATTTTAAAAAGTGAATTTTTATAACACAGAATTGTACTTTTTAGCTTATAAAACTAAAGATTAATAAGAACTTTTTTCTCTTAATAAAATAAAGAAATAGAATTTGCGTTTCTGGATTAAATACTAGAGTTGTTAACATTAAAAGAATTCGTTTTTAAAAATAAACTCGTAAATGATATTGATTTCATAATAAATGTTTCTTTGACACAGAATCTTTGGGACATTAATGATTTTATTTTTCGTTTTATATTTTTTAAGAAGCATTTCGAATAACAATATGTTAAAAGAGTCTAGTTTTGTGAGATTTTTTGAGCTTTCCTGACTAAAAAAACTGCTAAATTAAAAAAAAAAAAAGAAAACGAATAGCAGTTTTATTTCGGATTCTTTTTTTCTTAATTTTTTTTATAGTGTGTATGCATCATTTGGTCTTTCTTTTCATTTTCTTATGCTCATTTAGCGATCTTTATTTTCTTTCGCTTCCTCTTCCCTTAATGACACACGATCATTAAGGTGGATTTTTTTTCTACTTCTGATGATTTCGCAGTTAATTTTATAGAGAAAGGAAGACGTTTCTTGTTTGGTGCTGCTTTTGTCTGCCTGCATAAAAATAATTTTATCGTTATGAGGAATAAATAAAGAAAATAAAAATTCTCATAATCCTGAAAATGTTTCGAGAATTATATCATTCGGATTCTGAATGCCATGTTATTCGGATCTAAATCATTACGCAATAAAGTTTCACATTATGCACTAATCTCATAAAAGTGAAAAACTGAAATGAGCAACTGCAGAAACATTGAAATGCTCCGATTAAGACTGACGAATCTTTATATAGATATATTTCTTCGTTATGCAATTATTATGCTTAAAGTTAAGTAGAAAAATTCTTAATTTAGAAAAAAACATGATAAAAAAATTCTAATACGCAAAATACAGTATAATTGGCGGCGAAACTTTAGTACAAAAAAGTTCCACTAGAGAGATTGTTCCTTAAAAAAAGCAGCAGAACACACAAAACTCTTTTTTGCACATTTTATTTGATATCTTCAATAGTAATATGTCTTCTAAAGAGATTATTGCAATGAAGAAAATATAATTTTTGAATGAAACTTTGCTCTTTAAAATAAAATTTTATCCTAGAAAATAATATTTCTATTTATTATGATTTAATTCTTATGTATAATATGAAAAATCATTACATTTATTTTAATGTTAAATTTGCAAAATTATATTAAATTGTATTCAATATAATATGGAAACAAAATTTAATTACACAAAAACTCCCTTACAATGACTCTTTTTAAATCAGCTTCATACAATTCATATCTTGAACAGTATATATTCAATTACTATCATTCATGATAATTCCAGCCTCAACAGTGAAATGAGCACAAAAGATTTCTATGAAGTGGAAATATATTTTTTAGGAAAACTCTGTTCGTTTTATAATGATATTTTAATCTAAAAATAATAAGTATAATTATGATGATTGAATTTGCGATAAAATCAAATTACAAAAATATTTTAAATCATGTATATAGTAAGGACACAGTAAAAGGACACAGTAAAATATAGTAAGGACACAGAGTTTGATTTCAAGGAAAAATCCTTTACAAAAAAATTTTAAAACACCTGGTTAACTCCTTTTATATAATTTATATTTATCACGATTAAAGTTTTATGCACTTGATTTGGAATAGGAAGAAGAGGACATTGCGAACACGACCTTTTTTATGTGCCCCAGTCACCATTAGTGAACACAACGGATCCTTGAATAAACCGGGACTCGAACTCACCACCTTTCATTAACATAAACGACTCCCTGACCAAACAGGCCAGCACGGCGAGTAAGAGGATTCGGAGGCTGATTTAAGAGGTTTCAAAGGACTCTCATTTGATTTGGAGAAGAATGAAATGAGGCTTTTCCTAAATGAAATAAGTATTTGTATTGAGTAATTTGTATTTGTATATTTCTTTATATTTCAAATACTATAAATTCTTTATAGTAATCAGTCATAACGTTTTAGCCTTCAAAAAGTATATAATAAAGGGGGGCCGTGGTAGCCTAGTTGGTTCGGACGTCAATCTCGCAAGGTTGTGCGTTTGATTCCCCCGCCGACTAAAGACCAGCGTGTTCTCTAATGCTGACTGAGGCACGCAAAATATATCGTGGTCGCTCCATCCTCCACGTTCCCATTCCAAATTAATACCTCTGTAGGTGATAAGAGCCAGATCGTTGGTCTTCCTATCGCTAAATTTGAAGACCCAGATGGTGCTGCCATCTATGAGCCAAAGTCGTACTTCCACCCTAGTATGAAGGTGCTCTGTTCAAAAACGGAGGCGCTTTTTCTGACTTTATTCGCCCAGTTTCAAACGCGCGGGCTTGGCATCGCCAAGTGTCATAAGCAACAACAATATATAATATAGGAGTGTCTTATAATCCTGGGAATATGGTAATATAAAAAAAAATTGAATGCTTTATAATGTTACTGCAAATTTACAAGTCCTTTCACACAACTTGATTTTAACATCTACAGCAGAGGTTGCTTGATAGTGAGGAAAATTCCATTCTTTAGTAAAGAAGCAAAATATCTATGAATTATTTCTTCTACATTCAAAAACGAAAAACTTTAATAAGATTTTTTACATTCATCAAGAATCTTTTACTGAGAATTAATTGAAAAAAGTATTTTTCATTTGTTTAATGGGATTTCAATGATATTGTTATTGGATTTCTGACTTTGTAAGGTTGAAAGTTTACTGTAGCATAGATTGGGAATTAAAATTATATCTAATAGTCTTTAATTTTTCTGCTATATATTAAAAAATTGAAATATATTTTTCAAAACGAAAGTTATTGATCAGTTTCTTGTTTTAGTCACGCTACTTTCAATTCATGAAACGGAAAATGTTTTTTTTTTAAAGATCGAGCTTTCACTTTCAATTTAGTAAAACTTTTAACGCAACATATTAATATAATACAAAAATAACAACTATTTTAAAATAACTGTACAAAAAATATTTTTGGGGGTAAAAATTTTGAATATGTCCTTAAAAATAGTTGTACGTCCGGAAAATAGTGTTTATAAAATCCTACTAGTTATCAAATCCTAGTTTATATTAATTTTTATTTTAAAAACACTTTTAGTAATTAGTCCTTTATTTATAAGAAAACTTGGGTGTAATTACCAAATATAAAATTTGTATGATGAAATTTGGCGGTATTTCAATGAAATGACGTTTAATTGCAGTTAGATCTCAAAATAAAAAACTTCCTAATTAATTTAAATAATTAAAATAAAATCTAAATACGAAAGTATGCATTCGAAAATCGGCTCGGAAAAGTACATATGATCCTATATTATAACAAAAGCAGTTTATATAAACACCAAAGATACACACACAATGGACCATTTACATAAATTTTAAGCCATGAATTACACTCAAGGAATCTAAAGGAACTTATGAATCCATCAAAAGTTTGAAAATACTTCACTTCATCAAATGAAAATCTTTAGTCTGAAATCATACAAATAATTGGCGTTAGCGCCATCTATTAAAATGTTTTTCTTCAGTTCTGATGTGTTTCCACAGATAATGAAAAACTCAGTGAATAACTTCCTTTGTTGAGTTTATTTTTACAAAAATAACGAAATAAGATTTCAATGTGTATTACTGTATTAAATTATATCACGAAATCTTGATATTAATAAAGAATTTCAGAATAAATTTTTCCAAACATTTAATGCTAAAAAATTCATTTTATTATTAGTTATTGATTTACATACAATATGCGATTATTAATTCAGCAATCATATTTCTTGTGTTTTGGTTAAAAATAATATATTTCAAAAGTCCGATTCACCTCAGTCAGACAAATCATCATAACATCTTTTTTGTTCTGTTTTAATTAAATGAAATGCAACAACAATCTATTATTAAATCATTGAGATTTAAATAAAATCATTGAAATCAAAGAGAAAAAGGTGGATAAATTATATCATTATCGGGTAGGTACCTCAAGGAGACATCTTATGTCAAAGAGAAAAAAAAAAAAGAATAGAGAAAAATGTTTTGCAAAAAATGCTTGGGATGACATGTTTAGTCTATATGAAACTCAACGACCATTTCTGCATAACAATTCTAATTAGACCGGTATCAACAGTTCAACGTGAACAATGTCCGAAATGGAAATCGAACTCACGAGCCATGTTTGAAAGAACAAATGTAGATGAAATGGCAAAAGATGCTTAAAAATATTTCGAAGAAAATTTTCATTCATGTAACTGACTAAAAAATACATGATTAATTTAAATTTTATAATCAATAATTTTATTTAATTGTAATAAATACAAAAAATTTTATCACCAAATCAAACATTTAGGAAAATTATTCAAAATTTTCCTAAATATTATCACGTGTAAGAGTTTTCAAACCAAAAAATTAATCACTAAGTCAAATAATTAAAAATTTATGTATGTATATATATAAGATGTTCAAATTGAAAGTATCATTAGAAGAAAACAATAATTATCATAAACAGATCTATTGTCTTTAATTTTATGAATAGCTTTAAATCTTCATACACTTATGTTTCCTTTTTTTTATAAATAGTCAATCCAATGGAAGTTTTTCTCTTTCACGACTACCTTTTCAATGAAAGTAAGATGGCTTCCGTAGTGAGGCTTTACTGCATATCATAAACTACTGCATGTTACGATTGTCCTGCGACTCTCTCCTCTTCAAATAAAAGGAAAAGGCATAAAACTCTTTTCGGACTTCCATAATATTTTGCGCCACAATTCGTGGAGAACCATCATTTCTCGTTTATGAAGCTGGCAGACAGGATTAGGCGTCCGTTTTTCCTCATGGTGCTCGGGGATAAGGATGGGTTCCCGGATGAATCATGGCCACTCCGGGAACACTTGCTGATTGAGCAGATCCCGGACGATGATCCGGGATTAGAGGAAAACCTGTATGAAGTGACATCTTGAGAGTTCCTTGCATCGCTTCCTGTGATGGCCTCCAATAAACGACTCGAAAAATGCGAGGAAAAGATTGTGTTTTTCATCGGAAAATGAAATATTTTCCTTCTTTCTTTTTGCCATGAAAGAAGGCTAGACTGTATAAAATATACGTACATAATTTGAGAAGTTTGAAAAAGTATTAATATTGCTGGTAAGTTATAACTGATTAATTAATTTTATTTATTAGTTTCAAGGTTCTGAACTTCAATTTCTGAATTTTTAGGGTTTTATAGATTTTTCACAAATTTTCTCCAAATAAATTCTATCTACCTAGCAAAATCAGAAATTTAACAAAAATAGTGCATTTTGCATCTTTTATTACCTTTTTTTTATTGAATGACAGATAGGCTGTGCTCCACTTTTTTCAACAGAGCCTTAATTTGGGGAAGAGTCCGACTTCTTCACTAATAAGGTTATTTGGGGAATCAACCATTTATACAAGGAAAAGACAAAGACAAGCGAAGGAGAAAGTACATCCATGCTCGAACTGGGATTTGAACCTAAGACCTCCCTATCCTATCCGTAGTCAGGCCTGCTGAACACTAGACAGGGTGGGCAGCATGACATTTGCTTAGTTACATATAATTTAAGGATTTTGAGTGGTGATTAATATAGAAAGATGATATGTTAAAGAATACTAATTTATTCAATAAAAATTTAATAAAAAATCTTTATGCTTGAAATTATATGCAAAAACAATCTAAAATTCTTTAAAAATAAAATAACACCTCAGTTTCAAATTTTATAAAGATATTATTTGTGAAAATTTAATTTTTTTTTCACTACGTAATAAGATTCTCAAGCGAGGAAAAATGTTTAATGTTGATTAAACATTTCGATTTATTTGAAACATTAATTTATACTCATACTTACATATATTTATATATCGTAATATCCGAAACGGACTTGAAAAAAATCGTTAGGACTTAGGACCGATAGGACTTGAAAAAAATCATTTCAGAAATTTCAAATTTCTGGAAAATTTTGTAATAGAGGAAACATTGCAGAAAGATAAATTGCAAATTAACGTTGTACAGCACTATAACAAAATCTTGACCTCTATCATAAGGATTCAGTGAAATAAGAACTTTCATTTTACATATACTGCTCTTTCTGACTTCATTGGCCTTATCCCTGACGATCTGGTATGGACATCGTGGTCTGGTAGATTAAGAGATTATTCTCCTTATTGGAAAGTAATGAGCTCGAATTCCTAATTAATGAAAGATCCATCATGGGCACAATGTCTTCCAAGTGAAATGACATTGTGCCCACAATACCAATCTCTGCCAACGTCTGGAGATAGCCGGAAAAATGTTATGGGATCTTTTATTTCATCCTTACTTCTAAATTAGGAAGACTCTCACCCGCCTGCATTCAAATAACTATCAAATCGTAACTCTGGGTTTGGTACATAAATACATAGCGATGCAGGCAAACCCTAGATTGTACCTTAAGGTTAATGAGTTTGGAGTACTCACCTATCATAATTTTGAAATATGGTCAAGTGACAATGTCACACCTGAGTTGACACCTTTCTCTTCACATCCAGGCCACCGCTGCGGAATGAGTTTGGACATGACAGATTTACATGGACCCGTTTTTTATCACGGGTAACCATCAACCCAGTGAGGAACAATGTGATCACTTTCTCACTGATTGCACGCGGCAAATGAGACATTGATGATCTTAACGGAAAGCGGTGTAAAACTGGCTGAGCCACTAGAGCACTGGGCTAAGGCTAGGTAAGGAGATTTTACTGGTACAACAACAACAATGTCTGTCAGATTAAATATTGTGTAGATAGCTTTCTTTGATACGTGAATACCGCCTATTTATGGAGGGGAAAAAAACCAAAGGGCAAGAATTGGATTTCAAATGCTTTACGGTGTTAAATCATCTATTCCGAGGAATCAAATTCTACTTTTATTTTGGGACCACTTCCTGTACACATATGGATCCGATAATGAAAAGCAATCTTCAAGATTAAATATTGCAGCGAAATAGTTTCCTTTGTAGTAGAATACAGTTTCATTTTTATATTTTTTGAATAAAAAGTTATATATATTTAACTTTTCTTGTAATGTAAATAAGCAATAAGAATAACTGAATTTTACGAAATTATTGAATTATATGTAAAACATTAATTCTGCCGTTGAATAAGTTTCAAAATGTAAAATAGGAATTAATGATAATAACCATTACTTTCTTTTTAAAATCAGTATCTCGTATGACTCCAATTAACACTGTGTATATTTCCTTCACTACAAAATAATTCAATGAAAATTCTACTTCAAAATTAAAAAAAAATTCCATATGTGACAACACATTTATTCAATATACCTCATCTCAAATTATTAAATATAAGCAAGGGACAGCCCTTACTATAAAGAATTCGCCACATAATGTATATGCAGTCTTTATTTAAATGGTTTCTGTGAATTAATTGCAGTCAAAACTAAAACACTGATGAAATTACATCAAAATTAGGAATAGTTATGTTATAACTACATTACAATGTAGTCTGATCAATTGCTTAGAAAGAGGACGGCAATTACTGTGTTCCGAAACCACTTGACAGATGGCAAAGTCACAATAACCATCTCCGGAAAAGTTACCTTCTTGGGAAGGAAAACCGGAGTAAAATATGAATTCTGCTTTCAAGTATCTCCGGGATTTACTCCATCAAACTGTCACATCGAAATGACACGGGGTAGGGGGACAAAGAACCTTTAGAGGGTGGGGGTGGCGAATGTCTGAAGATCCCCCCTCGACGGTATTTTTCCTTCCATTCTTTTGTTGGCAGAGGAATCGAAGGAGGATGCTTCTTTTTATGGTTTTCCTTTCATGAGAAGAACATAGATATTATGACAGGAACACTCATCGTACTCAAGATGAAATACAATTCGCTTCAAAAATGTATTCTGTACAAAATTTCATTTTCCTTAAACTGCGTCAGCCCTCCATTGTGTGCTGGGGTAATAAGGAAAAATGAAGGAATATGCCTCAGTCGAATTTTCTATGCACGTGAAAACATTTATTCTTGAGAGGGAACGGTCTTCATTTTGAATCAGAATTTTTATTAAAATATGTATTTTGCTATAAATCTCATTTATTAATAATTAATTAAAAATGTTTTGATATATATATATATATAAATATATATATTTGTGTGCGATGAGGTAGTGCAGAAATCAGATATTTTACAGATTATTCAAGTAATTTGCAGATTAATATGACCTTTTCAAGTATCGTAACCTGTTTCACTGATGGAACTATCGAACTAATCTGCATAATACCCATTTGACAAGCTTTAAATTAGGAAATATGGACTTTGTAGAACAACAAAAATATTTCTGAATACTTAAAATGACATATTGTTGTTTATTTGTTTTCCGATTTCTATAGAATCAAGGCTATGCATCAAATCAAAAACGTTTAGTAGATAAAATATAACAATCTAAAGAACAACTGCGTTCAAACTGTTTTAAAAAGTTTTTTTTCCCCACTCTATATTCTCGAGTAGGAGGAGAGTAAAATCGAGTTTGACGCATCAGTTCTTCTTCATCGCATGTCTGATATACACGTGTCTTCGATTATTATGACGATGTTAACATCTGCATTTTAATTTCTGAATTTCCAAAACATCCAATGAAAAGACTTTTCAAATGGCCTCGAATGAATGAACTGTGCTCAGCTCTTGTTATGGTATCAAATCTGCTCTGTCTATATACATAGGACCACCAATTTCTCTGTCCCTGTTTAATATCGTAGAAACGAAGCACCCCAGAAGAAAAGAACTAACTGAAACCTTTCAGAATAACATGATATATTACCAAAGTACCACAAATATGATTATTTTAACCCCTATTTGAAATGGGCAGTTCCTGTTGCTGTAGCAACCGCCGCTAACAACACAACTTAACAATAGCTTTTCTGTTGAAGTCAGTAGTACTTAGAATTTTTGGCAGTTTATTTAACTTATCATGTCGATGTAATTATATAATTTACATAAAAACATGAAATTAAATTATATAAAAAGTGCATATGATGATGAAAATAAATGGTATAAATTATATATAAGTAAGTAGATAAAAGTAAATTATAGAATTTATACATAAGAAGACGAAAGTAAATGGTATGATCCATTTTATAAGTAGATGAAAGTAAATTATAGAATTTATACATAAGAAGACGAAAGTAAATGGTATGATCCATTTTATAAGTAGATGAAAGTAAATTATATAATTCCCGCGTAAGAAAATACGTATAGGGAAGTCCTAGGTTCGAAACCCAGTTCTGGCATGAATGTACTTTCTCTTTCTCTCTCACCAGTCTTTGTATTTTCCTTCTATGAATGGTTGTCTACCCTATAAATAGGTACCTATGGCATGTGTGAACTGAGAAAGTCGGCCTTTACACCAAACTACGATTCAGTTGGAAAAGTGGAACAGCGCGCCCCATATTGCCAGCCTTCCTGGCATTCGACAAAAAGAAAATGCATAAAAGATGAAAGTAAATGGTATAAATCCTACATAAGAAGATAAAGTATAAAATATAATTCATACACAATAATATAAAATATAATTTATACAGATAAAATGTATACAAAATCTTACAATATACATCGTCCATATAATTTTTAAATTCCTTCTTTTGAAGAGTTTTCATTTTTTATAAGGTATTTTATAAAAAAAATAAATATTTAAGAGTTCATGAAATTATTTTTTCATTAAACTTAAAATAATTACCTAAAAAAATTAATATTGGAAACCTTTTTAAGTAGATCAAATGATGAAACAGTATTCTAAATTCCACAAAATAAAAATATTTTTTATTAAATTCTACTCGTTAGATATGCATATAAAAGTTAAAAGCAAGTAATAAATGAAAATTGTGAAACATTTATTTTGCTTGCAGCTTCAATTATTTGTCGATTCGATACATTTCTTCCATGAAACCACAAGTGTTATCACGTTTATTGGAAATGTTCAAAGATTCGATTTCTTTACACTGATTCATCATTTTTCGTTTCTTTTATCTGATAGTGGTTAAAATACTAGTATGAAAAATCATCGAAAATTCTTATCTAAAATTACCATAACTATCTGAAATATTATCATTTCCAAAAATTTATCATTATTTAATCAGTGAGTGGGAAAAGCGAAATATTTTTTTTGTTATTCTATTTTCTGTTTTGTTTTTGTTATTTTATTTTTTCTTTTGTTTTTGTTAGTGTGAGAAGTCATTGAAAACGCTTATCTAAAATTACCATAACCATATGAAATATAATCATTTCCAAAAATTTTTTTATTTAATCAGTGAATGGGAAGTGCAGAAAATGTAATAGTGAATTTTTTTATTTTTTATTTTTTTTGGTTCTATTTTTTTTCCGCGTAATAGAAATTTTATTCTTTCTTACTTGCAGCAAACCAATGTCATAAATACACTCATAATTCTCAAACGAGAATATTGCAGAACTTTTTATTCAATGAATTTTAATTACAGGAAATAGTTATATCATTTATATAATAAACATTTTACGTTTTCACTATTTCATACGTATTTATTGTCACAAAAATTAACAGTTGTAGATTTAATTCAAGTCTCTACTAAAATTACTAATAGGTACACATATTCTTGTCAAATGATTCTATTACAACTTGAAAAGTATTAAATAATGATGAAAAAAAAATTATATTTATAACTTAGAAAATTTCTTTCTACATTCAAAGATTTAGAAAATCCCTTTCTTACTTTTAATGAATTAATATCACAAATGCACTGATAGCTTCTCAAAAGATCCGATAATATTTAGTAGAACTTTTTATTCATTGAATTTTAATTACAGAAAATACTTATATCATCTACATAATAAACATTTTATGTTTTTACTATTTCATACGTATTTATTGTCACAAAAATAAATAGTTGTAGATTTAATTCACGTCTCTACTAAAATTACTAATAGGTACACAAATTCTTGTCAAATGATTCTATTACAAATTGAAAAGTATTAAATAATGATGAAAAAAAAATTATATTTAAAACTTAGAAAATTTCTTTCTACATTCAAAGACTTAGAAAACCCCTTTCTTACTTTTAATGAACAATTAGCACAAATGCACTGATAGCTTCTCAAAAGATCCGATAATATTTAGTAGAACTTTTTATTCATTGAATTTTAATTACAGAAAATACTTATATCATCTACATTTTACGTTTTCACTATTTCATACGTATTTATTGTCACAAAAATTAATAGTTGTAGATTTAATTCACGTCTCTACTAAAATTACTAATTGGTACAAATATTCTTGTCTAATGATTCTATTGCAACTTGAAAAGTATTAAATAATAAGATTAAATTTTTTTTTAAAAAAAAGAAAACTTTTTTAAATATTTAAGAATTTTTAAAATTCCTTTCTACATTGAAAAGTTGATTGAAATTGGTGCAATAGTAATGTTTCAATAAATAGCAATGCAAAATTATCTTTTTCGATATTAATTATACAAACATCAAAATAATGAAAACACCTATGACCGTTTAATAATAAATTTGGTTCACTTAAAAGGTATTTTACAAAATTAAAGCAAGAAAGAAGGATAATTCAATCTAATAAGTGGAAAAATTGATTTAAAATTAATATACTAAAAATAGATGGTAGTTAACACTCTTCAATGGAATATATATTCAATCTCTCTCAAAATTAAATATTCCAATAATTAAAAACCAAAAGTTATAAATATATATATATATATATATATATATATATATATATATATATAATATTTTAAATACATTAAGAATACTTAATATATTTTAAAATTAATATCTAATACAAAATATTGATATAAAATTGAACAATGAAAGCATAAAAATATTTCTAAAAAGATAGTATTTTATTCTGTGTTATGGACAACAATGCAGTAATTTTAGGTAGCAAAGAATAATGCATTTTAACTTGAAATAAATTTACTGCAAACATAATTAATATGTTTGCAGTAAGTTAATTAAAATAATTTAACTGTAAATATAATTTTTAAATGTATTATGAATAATTAATGTATAATATTACTTTAAAATTAATATAATACAAAATATTGTTATAAAATTGAATAATTAATGCATAAAAATATTTCCGAAAAGATAGTGCTTTTTCTTTGTTATAAACAACAATGAAGTAACTTTAGGTAGCAAAATGCATTGCTTTTACTTGAAATCACATTACTGCAAACCGGGGGACTGAAAAATTTTACTACGACATGAAAGTAAACGGATGGTTGGTTGAAGAAAAAAATGACTATCACCAAAATAAATGGTCCATGAAGGATTTTTTTATTCAGTAATTTTCAAAATGTCCTTTGAATTTTTTTCGAAGTGCAGGAAACATTTTAAAAGATATGAACAAACTGGATCGAGTTCATGTTGACGAATTGTAAATCTCTTTTGCCAATCAAGTAGGCATACTATTCATAAAAATGTAATCTTGATATTTCTGCAGTGATCTTTTTATTATTATTATTCATTGAATACTGGTTATTTCAATATTTTTGAATATATATATATATATATTTATACTTTCAATAAGAAATGTTTTATTCTTCTTACTGTAATTAAACAGTTCTTAATTTCACCTCATGATTTCGAATTTGAAAATTTATTATTAAAAAAGTTGGTATTCTATTTAAATATTAAGTATCGACATTTTCTGCGGTGATGTTTTTTTATACTTTTGTGTTTTTACAGTAAATACTAATTTGATAGTATTTACAAATATTAGATAAATGTATTTGAGACTTTTTATGGGAAGTTTCTAAATCTATTGTATTATAAGTTCTAATAATAATTTTTTTTATTGATGAATTCATATAACAATGCACAAATTTTCTTTTACTTACATTTTACTATATATACTTTATGTTATTTTTTTTCCAATGGCAGGATTTTCAAGACTTCGCCACATCAAGGCCAGAAATCACTACTCATTTAACATTACCCGGTGGGCACCTATGAACCAAGTCACGAAGGCAAGTAGCAATACACATGTAACCACCACAAACTCGTTTATAGGATGGGCCACGTTCATCTATCATCTTAGTAGAAAGGATAAAGAAACACAGAGAAAAATGGAGAACGTCTATACTGAACCGAGATTCGAACCGGGGATCAACAGCCTACGAGTCAGGAAAGCTAACCACTCAGCCATCGGCCGGCTACTTCATATTATTACATTATAGAATTTAGAATTACTTTTGAATATTAGTGCTTTTTAGAATTTAGTTACTTATCTTAATTAGTGGCTTGATAGTATCGGGAGTTTTTCGATTTAAGCAAGTTTGACCACTGTTTCGAAGCCATTTAATGCCGAATTATAATGTCAAAGTGAAATAATAAGTATAAATGAATGTGTGTCAATATAAAAATAATAATGACATAATAAGTAGACCTATAAAACTATATAACAGTGACTTCATTATCGGATATCGAAGACTGAAATATTTATTAAAAATTAAAGGAAATGAAAAGCAAGTTATTAAACAAAATAAGTATAATATAACTATCGCGCAATCTTCTAATTTTCACCAAAGAGTGCTGTAATGATTCACACCACGATTTTCATAAATCCTCGTCAAGGTTATGACCTATTTGTGCTACTATGAAAGAATTTGTATGTTAAGTACATAGATTTCTGCTACAGGTTAACTATTATTCAAATGCATACATCTCATTCAGGATAGCAAATAAGAATCAGGTTGTAATATTTTGTGAGTTACATATTAGGATTAGTGTTAACTGTTGTTACAATCGCGTTTTATTTCTCATTCGGATTTCACCACGTGACTCTGTTTTTTGGGAATGAAATATGTTCTGTGAATATCTAATATTATCATTGAATTCTGAAGGTAAGTTCCCTAAAGAAATAAGAAACCTGAAAATTGACGCAAAAAAGAATAAAATATTATGCATCTGACAAAGAGGATAAAAATGAACTCTTTCTCGTTAATTACAATAGCCATTGGGAAGAAACTGGTTTCGTCATTTATTTCTAAAAAGTGACGTCACCATCTGACGTCACGGGTTAAGATTCGTGACCGATCGCAGGCTGTTGGGCAGGGTGTAATACATCAGGAATAGAAAATTGCCCAGATCATAATCAAGAAAGTATCACTGGAAGCAGAAACAAAAGGCAACACGCTGCGGTGAAGACAGGTTCTCCTATTTCTACCCTGAAGTTCTATTTTCATATTTGGGTTTGCAGGTATTATTGGCTTTAATTTTATTTACTGAAAAAATGCGTTTTTAACTTAAAGCAACACTTTAATTTTTGTGTGTGCTTTTATATAGTAACTATTTTAATATTTACCAGTATCTATTTATAAGTTATCTACAATTTTATTTAAAGTACTTATTTATTTTTATTAAGGAACAAACATTTTTCTTATTAAAGTTATTTTGTGCTTTAATAATAATAATATATTATTATTATTATTAAAGTACAAAAATTTACAATATAAAAAGAAAGATTTTAGTTTATTTATCAAGACGTCTTTCAGGAAAATTCAGAATTGCACTTTGTCTATTAGGCTGTACCTAAAATAAATAACACAAATTTTTAATATTAGTAATTAATTACTTCCTTTTATTAGTAATTAAAGTTTTTTTATTATTTATTTCATGTAATATTAAAGAAACAATCGTTACAATTTTTATAAAAATAAGAATCCGAATTTCTAAACGTGTTTCAAAAGCTAGGGTGCTTTTGTCTATTCAGTTCATAAAGTACTAAAACTTTTAAAAATTTTATAAAATACTCTATTTTATATATTGATTCATCTGAAGAAATTTTAAAACATTTCACTCTTTTTTCTTATGTAATAATATTAACTTTAATATAAAATTTTATTTAATAATATTAATTTTTTTCTTATGAAATAATGTATTATAAAATTCAAAATTGAATGCCTTGTTTGCATGCAAGAAAAATATATTTCTTCTTACATGAAGAAAATAACACATTTGAATATAACATGGAAATCATTTCCTTAGAAATTCCGATGTGTTAATCTAAATTTTAGGATAATTAAATAAATTATTTTAGAAATTATTCATGTATTTTTCGCTAAAAGTCAAAATAATTGTTGTTTTTAAGTATAAAAATTTTAATATAAAATCTGATTTTGTAAATTGATTTCAATTGTTAACGTTATTTTTAAAGTTTTCATTCCATTCTATCATACTATGAGTAACTGGCATACAAAATTTAAAGTTAATTTTGTCAATTTTTGTATCTGTGTGTAAAAATATATTTTTAATTTTTATTTAATACAGACTTAGTATTTTGATTAATTTTAAAATGCAGTATACAATAAGTATACTGTCTTAATTGACTTTAATTATTTGAATCGGCACATTTTTATTTTATGAAACAATTGTTGCAATCAATTTTAATTTTACGTGGTTAATTGTCTACTAACACTGGTATTTTTCTATTAATATTTTCAATAGATGGAATTATTGGAATATTTCGTATATAAAAAATTGTTTGATATTACAGTGAATAACACGATGGTCAACTTTGGACATTTTTGTCATTTTATCGATATTTTCGAGAATGAGCCACTTATGGAAGATGCATCTTTAATATCAAATATATATGAAGGAATCAATGAAAGCAAAATGTAATTGGCTGTTACAGTATAGGCTTTATAAACACCATTCCCGATTTTTAACTCTCTGACTTCTCTTTTCGAATTTATCAGAAAAAGTTTCATTGATTTCAATTTTAATACCCTTCATCTTATAACTGAATGAAACGAATAAAAAACAGCAAAATATTTTTTAGTATGAAATTTTATCCTTCCAACGAGCATAAATCTGAAAATATTTGATCCATTATTAAAGAGATATCAAACGCTACATTCATCAACCGTAAAATAATGCATTTTTTCCACCAAACTAAGTATGATAAAAAACAATAAAATCTATGTCCAGAAATAGTTAAATAGTTAAGTCTAGAAATTTATGTCTTTAACTATTTAGAACCAACTTAAAACACTCTTTTTATTTTTTTAGGTGTCATAATTTGGCAATTACTTTGGTGTGCTAAATTGGAATATTTATCAATAATTTAAAAAAAAAAAAAAAAAAAAAGTCATGCTTTATAAATGTAATTTAATAGTTTTAT
This sequence comes from Latrodectus geometricus, assembly GCA_026290005.1. Lineage (NCBI taxonomy): Eukaryota > Metazoa > Arthropoda > Arachnida > Araneae > Theridiidae > Latrodectus > Latrodectus geometricus. The sequence goes on along the minus strand of JAPDSC010020001.1, from coordinate 53,182 downwards.
CGAGCTAAATTGAACGAATATTTTGTACTAATGAGACTCATAAACAAGTTCCACTTGTACAAAATCTAGTTTTGCTTAATTTCCCAAATATTTCATAATTTCCTGATAGCATTTCTAGCTGAAGTACACTAACAAAACTATTAACATCTTTTTGTCAATATATATATATATATATATATATATAATTAGTCATTACCATTAAATTACTTTAATAATTTAATGATATTTAACTTTGTTTAAATATATTTTTCCTTAAATTATTTAATTATTTATGAGTTTAAAATAGTAGTACAATAATGAATTTAATTAACATTTTAAAACTTTTTTTTTGGTTTTATACTATTGAATATAAAATAATTAGATACTATTGAACATAAATTCTTATTGAATCTTGCACAAGCCAGTATACGCTATATATTTTACCGAAGGCAACCTTAATGCTCCTGAGATTGACTGCAATTCTAGAGATATCTCATTTACTTATGCAATCGATTATTATGCCTAAGCAGTGAGAGGAGCTGGAATACGATTCATTATTCATAATTGTATAGTAATTATCTGAATATTCACATTCCAAATCAACGGATTCTTTTGTTCTAACTCTTTTTATTGAAGAGTTTATTTGTATGCATTTCCTACCAAGTGAAGGCCATTGGAAGAAAGAGATTTTGAATACCTGCAGTATTTCTAAAAAAATCAATCTGTTTAGCCAAAATCGGTAGATTCTCTGACAGATTAATGTTAACAAGATAACAGTCCTCGAAATTATTTCCTTGAAATATTATAATAACGATGTACATATTTTAAGCGATAAATAATTCGTAAAATACTGATGTGAATTCTTTGATTGTTTATATTATTTCAGAAATATAATGTTTCATTTACAGCTTAAAGGGTAAAAAGGCATTATATATATATATATATATATATAATTTATATATTAAATGCTTGATATTTTTACACAAAATAATGGACTTCATAAAATATACAATTTGCTAGCAAAGAATTTAGAACCACTTTTCAATTTGAAAATGCTAATTTAATTACAATGAAATTAAAAATAAAGCATACTGTTACTTTGCAATTTTTTACACAGTTTATAATTAATAAAGTTTATAAAATCCCTAAAGAATTCTAAAATTATTAAAAGCTTTTGGGTATTTAATTTTGTGATACATTTTTAATAACGTAATGTTGTTACTGCGCATGATATTGTGCAGAATAATGTAAGAAACTATAATATTGTAGCTCTTTATTTCATGCGATGAATAATGTTTTAATAAATCTTTTACTAATGCCAATAAGGAATGTAGTTTTGGCAACATGTTAATCATTAACAACTTCATTAATCATTAAGCATCGTATATAATGCTATGTGTGAATTGACTGAATCTCGAACAAGCTTACAAACTTCTGCATTTGTTGAAATGTAGATGTGTTGTTGTTATTACATATGACCCTTGGCGAAGTCAAGCCCCCCGTCAGGGACTGGACGAATGGAGTAAGACATAGCGCTATCCGTTTTTCAAGAGAACACCCCAATACGAGGGTGGAAGTACGATTTTTGGCTCATAGATAGCAGAACAATATGGATCTTCTAATTATATTAAAGATTAAAGCCAAAGAAGATTGGTGGAAAATGGCTAATAACACTCCTAGAGGTATTAATATGGAATGGAAACAGGGAGGACATTTTTACGTGCCTCAGTCGCCACAAGTGAACACGATGGATCTTCGAATAAGCCGGGATTCGAACTTACCACTTTTTCCGGTAACGAGAACGACACCCTTACCAACCAGGCCACCACGGCCCGCTCATTTGTTGAAATGTAAGAGTTTGAACCTTTTGTACCATGATCTATTAAAATGGAATCTGAAACCTTACGTTTCGACATAATAACCATTAAGAATGATGTTTTCAAAACATATTTGGCGCACTAAGTTTAAGAAATAGTGAAATACACACAGATCTATGGAAATAGCTCCACGAATCTAGTTATTGTTAGCAACAAAAAATTGATGTGTATGGTTTCTTTCTGCAATCACATCTGTCGGGTGGACACTGGGATATTTTCCTATAAGTGAACAGTTCTCAGTATCCGACAAAAATCATTCTAAATCAAAATACAAGTCAAATATTCAAATGTCTTCCAACAGTTTTTTGCTGTTAAGCTATCAACGGTGGAGTACAATAATGATAGAGTAATGTATTCTTGATCTTGTATGAGCCCATAAATTGGTCAATGCAGAAGATTTTATGTTTACCCAATGCTATTTTTATTTATTTAATTTTCGTGTCACAAACCACTTGCTGAATATTTCGATTATTCTGTTCTTACCATTTATGTAACTGTTACTTTTTAGTAACTCAGAATTTACAGAAGATTGTAATTTTTAGTCTAATTAGAGAGAGCATTCTTATTGAAAAATAATCGTTGAATAATTTTATTTCAAATAAGTCAAAGTTTGATACTGGATCAACTACTTTCAGGTTTCTTTCAAATTATTCAGCTTTCAAAGATTTTCTGTTAATGATGAGCAAGACAAACACATAAATAGATATATCTTTGAAAACATTTTACAATAAGTCAAAAATCTTTCTTACAAGGCTACTGATATCAGTTACGAAGTTGGACTGGAGAGATTTCGCCGCAATTGTTTCATCTTGACATAGGAAATTTCTTGCAGCTATTTTTAAATGTTATTCAATGGAAATAGATTCACTATTGCTTTATCATAAAAGAATTAGTAATTAATCAAGATCTACATAACGCGCATGAATCTCATTTTTTCTAACATTATTCGTATTTGGTTATATTTCAATGAAATTTGTAAAGGTGAACATGGAAAATTTTCTTCGAAAAATGGTGCTTGAATAAATGAAACAAGCTGTAATAAGTTCAAAAAATTGAAAACGTTTTCATTTAAAGTTTAAATACAAATTTTTGACCAACAATTATGAGGTACATTCCACCTAGCTTTTTAATATAATCTGTACTGCATCATTTGTATACTTTTATCGTGTAAAACTATGAAATAATATTTATTAAATTCAATAATCTTTTTAAAAATTAATATGAAATTTCTTCTACAATACATAGAATTCATATGCTTTTCAAGAAGAGTAGTTTTTTTCTTACAATTGAAATTATTCTAAAAGTTAACACACAAAGTAAAATACATATACATTTATAAAATTTTTTCATTGTGATAAGATATATATATATATATATATATATATATATATATACCATAACAACAATGAAAATTTTTTATAAATGTAGAGCGTTCTCAAGATAGTACTTAAAGCATTTTAGTGTTAACTATTGAAATTCGTCACTCATCATAAATTCTCTGAATTTATGATTGCACTTATGAAGACATTAAATCATTCGCGACATCTTTCAAGAAGTGATATACGATAAAAACGATAAACTCATTTTTTTTTTCAAATATAAACTGAGCATAAAATTTTTTCTTCCTCCTCTTCAAAGTATGTGTGACTTCTGCCAGGCTGAAACATAGCATTTCATGTGAAATGATGGTAGAGGGCTCTTCCGCTTTCAGTTTATACTTCTTTTTTTCGCAGGAAATGTGAAACAATCCTCCGTGGAAGGAACACAACTGTTTACGGAAGTAGAGGATATCCGAGCTCCTGAGTGGGAGATTCTCTCACAGTTTCACTCACAGTTACAGTTATGGAAGTATCTGTCCTCTGAGGCCCACACACACCCACCATGGAGGTCACTCAAGTTCTACTCTGGATAACTTTAGGTGAGTGGGGGCAAATTTTATTATTTTTCGTTCTTCATCAAGAGTAAATTTGAACACCGGAAAATAATTCAAGAAAAATTAATAGAATTTATAACCATAACATACGATTTTCTTTGAACTTTTTAGTCTTAACTATTACTGTTAATTAAATTTAATTAGTAAGTGCTCTTACGTATAATAAAAAATTACCCGTAATCGTGGTTCATTTTTGGGTTATATTTATAGAGTCACAGAATTGAGTTCACACTAGAAAACTCAATTTGCAACCACATTTAAGAACACGTGGATGGCAACAATAAGTTTTAGCTTGGAAAACTACAAAATATTATTAAAAGATTTCATGCATGACCATGTTGTTAATTTCATAAAACATGAAGAAATTTAGTCATGAAAGTATTGCTTTTCAAATACACTGTTAACAAGTATTAATGTAATATTTGAAAAGTAACCAGAATGCAATTTGATATTTTAACTAAATTTGACACTTTAATAATTTTATAGTTAAATAAATTTGACAGCTTAAAGACATTAATGCGTATGAGAATAAAATTTCTGTTCTTGATATTTAGCATACTTGGGGATACGTAATTTTTAATTCATTAATTACATTTCTTAACATTAAACTATGCACAATATTAACATTAAGCTATAACAATAGAAGTAACATAATATAAATTTTAACATTTTCTTCTAAATACAAATAAAAACTTGTAAATAAGAAACTAACCAATTTTAATATAAGATAAGTAGAATCCGTCATATTTCATATTTAAATATTGAATTTTATTTTAATTTAGATTAAAAAGTACCCTTGTTAAGTAAACTGAACCAACTTCTAATAATTTATTCCAATTATTAGTTTTGACCTTTGATTTGCTGCAGAAAATTTAAGTTTATTTAGAGCATCTAGGAAATTATGACATATGTAACTACTTATATTGAACAAATCATTAGAAAAAATATTTTATTTAAAAAATCAATTACTTGAAAATATTTTTTATTTCTATTTTATATTTAGTATAATTTCAAAATATTTTATACAATAAAACCCAAATTCCTTGGTACCATGAACAGCTATTAAACTTACAAAGATATGTTCATAAAAATTTGGAAAATAAATCTTCTGAGTTGTGAATTTTTGTACAGTTAAAAATAATGCTTTAACTGTAATCGTAGCAAGAGTTTCAAAAGATATTCAAATTTCTTTTATGAGAGAGTCTAGTCAATAAATGTTTTCATCTCTAGTCAATAAGTGTTTTCATCAAGATATATATTTAATATTTATAAATTATATTAAAAGACACATTAAAATATAAATTCCAAGTTTATTATATATTAAATTAATTTAAATTTTTATAAATTTATAGTAAAATAACTTGAAATGTAGTAAACAAAAAATAATTTGATGAAAATATATGAAAAAGGATTATATGTAAAAAATTAAGGTTTGAGTAACTGTAAGAAATAGCTTTATCTATATTTGAAAATTGTGACTTTCTGAGTGAAAGAGAGTTATAAGAAATATATATTGAGTTTTAGACAAATATTTCAGTTAATACTACTTTTGAATTAGTGCATCCATTATGAAATGTGTTGCTTCTCGATAAATTAATAAATCAATAAAAACATAAAAAATAAATGAGACCTAATTTTAGTTCATTTATTATTAACTTAATAAAAAATAAAAAAAACAATTTGATTATCGTAAAAATAAAAAATTTAATCCCTATTTTTATGAATTTTAATATTGGAAGCAAAACACATTATATATTTCAGTTTAATAAAGTATCCAAGAAAAAAATTCTTTTAATGTATATCCTATCTATCAATAGGTATATTTATATTAATATTTATAAGAATAATGACAAAAGATATATAACTTTGAAAATAAAGGGTTAACAAAATAGAGGATTTTTATCTAATCCAATAAATAAAAATCCACTATTTTGTAAGTAAAAATAAAGATTAAAAATTTCACCACTAGAAGGTGTTTTTTTAAGATTATTTTTAACTTATATATATATATATATTAAAAATAATATTCTATAAGATTAAAGAAGATTTATTTTTAAGTGAATTAAATCCTCGGTGTGAGAAACGTGAGATGAACCATTTACTCTATTTCATATTTTAATTTCATGCCCTTATTTTAACGTTTACCGATTTAAATTTTTTCAGACAGACATTTTTACTATGCATGATGATTAAGTGGGGGAGCCTTCCCACAGAAAACTTTTTGCATTCTTAAAGGCAATAAGTTTTATTTATTTTATTTAAATTTTATAATTTGAATTTTTTAAATTTAACTTTTAACGTTGGGCTTGGGTTTTGCATAAGTATATCTTTAAAATTTAATTTTGGCACAGCTTGTCTTTTTTGGACTTTGCGCCACAGAACCCAACTAACCAACTATCTTATTTTATCTATTGACTATATCTATTATATATTATGTACATATATTAACTAGATATTCCATATAATAATAATAATCACTTGATCATTAAATTAAGAAATATAGGTTATAGCTGTATTGCAATAACGTAGGTCCACTGCTTTTACGCGTAGAATTTAGGCGCTGTATATTATGTTTAACTACTATTAGTGATATAAGTAATAATAAATTATATCACATTTTATTATTCCTTATTATTTATCAATTGATTATCGCAATAATGGTAAAATGTATTTTTCAAGATATTTTTGCCATTTATTATCAATTAATTTATAATATTACTTTGAAATTGTTTCGTTTTAACAATCTGATATTAGTTGTTTCATGAAATAAGTAGGTAAAGTATGAAGGGCTTCATACTTAACTTATTATACTTTATGTCATATGTAACTTAATATATACATTAAATGAATTATCTAGTTATTTCTTGAAATACCTAGTTATTCCATGACATATCTGAATTATACACTTACACGGTAACATATACAATAAATCAAACATAAAAAGAAGGAAAATGGAGTCCACACCACACAATTTATCTTGCAAAAGCAGTAACAAGAAGTTTATGCACATTCTTTACATATGATGTCTACGCCATAACTCATAATTAAATAGCTTAACGTTTATTAGACTCTTTAAAGGAATTAACACTCAGTGATTAAGACAAGACGGCGAAAATGTCATTGTACCACGTTATGACGACGTTTCTTAGAGCAATGACTTCTCCATTAAGAGACCGTCCAATCAGCCTACGTGAATGGAATGCGATGCCCCGCGCTTTAAGTCTAGGGGCATTTTATTAAAATAATACGACTTTCCACTCAATCTATCCGCACGGCCGCCTTCCGCCGAGGGAGCAGTGAAAGTAAATGAATGGAAACATCATCGACTAAGAAAAGGAACAAACTTTAGTTCCTCCTTTTCGAACGCGAATCGAATCAGAGGAAGGGAAGTGCGCTTGGAGAAGCAAATTCGTCCCCAATTCCGCGGACGTGACCGTGATTTGGGAGACAGAGAATTTCCTCGAAATGTGTCACCGCCGGTTGAGATGTTCGGATATTGGCTTCTCCTTTTCAGAAGCATGCAAATGCATCGCCACGGTCGATTTCTTAGATTTTTTGGCGACAGATTGGCATGTTTTTTATATTATTTCTCTTAAAAAATCTCTTTTGTAGTGATGCCAATAACTTTGATACATTTACCAAATTACAAGGAAACGATTTAGTATAAAAAACTTTTTTTTCTTCTGATAGTTGTGCGAATGAAAGTAAAAGTCGAAAGAAATTGAGAGAAACTAGGTTATTTGAATTCTGAGCAGAATGAGTAAAATTCCTTTTGGAAACTTTTTTTAGCGTTTTATCCTCAATTTTTTATAGGTCCTTATTTTAGAAACAAATCTTATAAATTTCTCTAATAGTCCAAAGAATTATATTTATGTATTAGTTTCATTATTTTGTTCACAATAATTTGAAACAATCTAAATAAGACATGAAAATATGTTTCTTATGTTATGAAATATAAAATGTATTGAGTTCAATAATTCTGGAATGCTGTACAGTATATTTTAAACACTTTACAGTTCAGTTGTACAGTACAGTTAGTTACAGCAAAAAAATGTATAGTTTAAAATAAATTTAAGTATTATATATATGTGCACACACACACACACATACATTTTATTCTATTTCAAATCTTATTAATTTACTTAATTAATTTCTAATTTAATAAGAAAAAATCTACTATGTCTCATTGTTAAAATATAATTAATGTAAGAAGGTAATTAATGCATTGTTGATTGTAAAAATTGATGGTAAAGGTAAAGGGAGATTTATATGGAACCTCACATCCAGAAATTCATCTCCCTCGCTACTGGCAGCAGAGTTACGTAAAATAAGTTATGATCTCAAAGTGAAATGATATTTTAGGGGTTTTAGGACAAGTCTAAATATTCTGTTTGGTATTTGAGCCTAAATTTCGAAGATTTATCTTCTTTTGGGTTTACGATGGCACACTTAACGGATGCCCAACTATATAAAGAAAGCTGAGAAGGAAGTAATCTTATTAATTGAAAAGCAAGAGCCAAGCGGAGTACTACACAGTACTTGGCATGTCAACCACTAGGGTATCATTTCACTTGGAGGACATTGCAACCACGACTGTTTTCCAGTCGTTTTTAGTGAATACGACAATATTTCGTTTAAGTTGAGATTCGAACGTACTGCTTTCCTATAACGAGAATGATAAACCCTAACGAACAAAGCCACCTGTTAGTTGTGTCCTGAAAACGTCCTAGCCATATGTCCGGCAACTATCATAAATAAATACACAATACAATTAATTTCATATGAAATGAATTTTTCATATTCGTATAATGGTGATGGAGTCTACCAAAAATTTTTGAATATTTGAATTTTATTACTAATTTTTTAAGGAAATTTTTTTTATTTCCATAATTTATTTCGTATCTGCACACTTGGATGTGATTTAAAAAATATTCAATTACATTTAACAGAAAATTTTAATGTGTTTTTTTACGTGAAACTTTTAAAAATTAAACGTGTCATAATGATTTTCTTGTAGTAACATGTACAAAAACTAATATTATATATATATATATATATATATATATAATATATATATATATATATTACAAATACATGAAGTAATGCATAGAAACGACACTGGAAAAGAGATAGCTGATTCCAAATGTCATGAAAACAAATTACTCTAGGGAAGCTAGAGTAATAAGAGCAAAGGATGCCTCAATGAAACACGATTTGATTGAATGATTCTCCGTATATCTTCTATTAATTGTATCTTCTGGTTTCTCATCAGCATCAAGATATTGTTATGCATTCAATATAATAATAGATTCGACTTTTATTTTATCCGTCGGATTATTTTTCCTGCAACAGATTTTGTTTATTTCTAAGAAAATAGTTTTAATACATATATTCATATATGCGAAATACATTATTTGCTCAGTATTAAATGGAAAAATATATATTTCCTAAGAGTTATTTTATATTTCAGTATACTTTCTTTCAAAAATATTTTTAATAATTTTAAATGAAAAATTTTTATTTTAACTACTTAAATTTTGCAAGTTAAAAATGTTTGAAATTCACGATTGTTAGGACTTTAAATTATAGAAATGTAAGACTGGATAGTCTTAGAAATGCTTACGTTTAGAAAAGCAATGAATTTTCGTTAAATTTTTTTCACATTTAATTCAATTTTATCAGTTAATTATGTTGCCAAACTTCAACAATTGTAATTTTATTATTTATTAATTTTGTCTCGCTTTTTATTTTTTATCAAATTATATTTGGGTTAAAAGAACTGAGCAAATCAATAATTTTGAATAAAATTATTTATTTTAAATATTGGAAATTACAGAAATGAAATCAAGTTTAGTTTACTAGAAAATTTTTTATTTATCTCTAATAACATGCTGTAAGCCCCCTAACCTGTTTAGTGATCAGCGTGCCTGAATGGGAGGTCCTGGGTAAGAATCCCAGATCGGGCATGAATATAATTTCTCTCTCTCCTGTCTTTCTACTTTCGTTGTATGAATGGTTGCCTACCTTGTAAACGGGCACCTATGGCATGTGTGTACTTAGGAAGTCGGAATCCACACCAAATTATGGTTCAGTTGGAAAAATAGAGCAGCGCACCCCATACTGCCAGCCTAGTTAACATTCGACCCCCCCAAAAAATGTTGTAAGTATAGATCACCGAATGCAAATATCGGGCTGGGAGGGTTTTTGAAATAAATTCTGTTTGATGCAATGCGTCAATGAAAATCTTAAGCGATTATCTGGCCAAAATAAAGTTCTCTCGTTAGGTAAAAGTTTGAATTGTTGAGAAATATGTATTTTACGAACATTATGCTGTAAAAAAAAAATAGAGCTTTTTTATGAGTGCTATCAAATCGCATTGGTTACCTTAAAATGTGGTAAATATATAAAATATGTAAATGGTACCCTCCCAAACATTCAAGCCAAACAACCACTATGGTCTTTTTCTGCGAAGTAGACATATATATATATATATATATATATATAATCCTCAGATCATGCCTATCGCTACTTTATGATGAAAAATTGAGGTTTAGTTCCGTTTCCAATGTTTGGCCAATTTCTCCTCAAAAAGCTAATTATATCGAAACGTATGATGGAAGGTAAAATGAATTCAAAACTATTCAGAACACACCCAAAAAACATGTAAGAATCTAACTCACAAGTTTTTGAAGTGAAGACCAAATTTCTAGCTACATGTTCAACGAATGTCTGATGAGAATCACCCGTATTAATAGCAAATTAGTTGATTAATGTTTTACTGATTATATTTGTATCTGATATACAATTTCATACCCAAATTTTATGGCATTTTCCCGCTCAAATGTCAATTTGAAAATTTAAGACCAAAATTTAATGAGGAGCATTAAATAAGGTATGTAATGTTAATATATACATTTTTGGGATTTTAATATATTTCATTATGATAAAATGCTAGCGCCTTTGGTGCGATTTTTAGAAATGTCGCCAATGTTAGAATGATGTGTTGCCAAACTGTAGGCCGAGAGGAAATGGCGTTTTTATGATTGTCGAGATTTCCAATTTTCTCGCTAAATGATGTGCAGTCATTGCACCAACCTAAATTACGTCACTACGCGTGATATCCGAAAACCAAATACTGATCGCTCTCAACACTGACTTTGCAATCATGCGCTATTTTAAATATCAAAATTTAGAATATTTCCTTATAATTACTTTCTACGGAAATATTAGATAAAAAGTAAAAATTTAAATTAAGTATCACGCAGTCGACAACGCGTTACAAACGGGAAATAAAACTTAACCAGTTACTTAAATATCAAACGCTTTTTTTTATATAATCGGGCAGCGGCGCCACCCGTAAGAAAACTTCAGTGTAGTGAAATCCAGCCCCATTAGTAAGCCCGGCAATAAAGCTAAATCTATAACGTAAGCATACAATTTTATAAAAACTAAAGTTTCTAATAAATAAACGTTATACCATTCTGAATAAATCAAAGCACTAATAAATCAAATATTCATGATCAATACTCAATACACAGCATAAATTATTACATACACAGCAGCAATATTAGTTAAATACATAAAATAAAATAACTCATTTAATTATTGCTTGCATTGCCTCCGGTAGGACAATAGAGATTTCATAGTTTCCAAAAACTCTTAACACAATGGTTTCTGAATGGTTGTATCGCCATATGTACATTGCATTCGCGAGATATGAATCAAATTGAATTTATAAGCAAACTTTTCACAACAACAAATCAAACTTTTCTAAATAAAACAAAATTAATTTCATCATTATCCAGAATTGCCTATCACAACCTATACTCAAGCACTAAAACTCAAATATTACAATGAAAATAGATTGAAAATTAATTTATTTTGTCATGTTTATATAGGCTGTTAAAATAAATTTCAGTCAATCAACGCAAAATAAAAAAAAAAATTCATTGAAAGCTAACACTGAAAAACTAAGCTTTCGAAATATAAACAACAAATCATACACTTCAAAAGTTTAAATTGTATTCAAATGAAAACAAATTACTGATCAAATGCTTTAAGGGTTATTAGGGCTCAACGAAATAAAATATTCCAATGCGGTAACCCAGTTTGGCGCATTTTATCACCCGCAGAGGATAATAAGAATAAGCCATAAAGAATTAGGAATCACGAAACGGCAATATATAAACATTCTCCCGAATCTTGCTAAAGCAACAATTACAGATAGCAAAGTTTATCCCCCTCCCATATATCGCCATACACCTCTATGTTCCCAAACTCAACGCCTTACGGTTTATAGGATTTAGATTTTATTATTTATAAGTGATGAAAAACACTCGGTCACATTAAAACAAGAAATATTAGGTTGGGGGAAAAGAAATCCATTATTTTTACGTGAACTTTATGTAACTTCTTTTGGATTCACTTTGTAAAAAGGTTTAAAACAGCTTTCAATTAGATTTTTTAGGTCTTGTGCGTTACGACTGCTGACATGCGGTTAACTTCGATCATTTTTGATATTTTATAGACATTTTCGACGATGCTGTATCCACATGCGAGGTGCATCTCTAACATCAAAAATACCCGAACGGAATCGACGTAACAAAAATAGTGCGTAACTGGTTGTTACAGTCTTATATAGGACGATAAACACCTTTCACAATTTTAGCCACCCGGTTAGCATTTTCGCCATTAAGAAAAACTAAAATGTATCGACTTTTCTGTTTGTTGTCTTCTATTTTTAAAACCTTGTACTCATAACCGAATTAATCAAACAAAAAACCGCAAGAGAATATTTTAGTGCCAAATGTCACCTTTCCAACGAGCATAAATCTGAAATTGTTTGATAGATACCTCACGAGATATCGATCACTACAGACGTCTACCGAAAAAATAATGGATTACTTTTTCCCCAAACTAATAAAATTAGCATATGCCTAAAAATAAACCACTATAATTCATAATTTAGTAAACGATAGCAGTTTAAATAAGTAAGTAATAATTTTGGTATCATTGCTTTTAAGAAATTTTTTTTAATCTTACTTCGCTGTCAAAAGTGCTTACAATAATGTATTTGAACTAAAAACATAGATTTTTACAATTACAGCTGTTTTTATGGCGATGTTGTCTTGGTTGGACTCCCCTTTTGGGGTTTGTGGCACTTGGTCACATTGTCCTCCGTGAGAAATGATTACTGTAAGATGCCAGAATATGTCTTGTGTGTATTCTATTTCATCCCTGCTTCTAAACTATAAAGATCCAACATTTTTTTTAAATTTCGCCCTCATTTTTTAAATGTGACATCTTTTTATCCCCATCTAGCGCTGAAATGCAAAATAATTTAGATATCGTGAATTGCAAAGAATAGCAGATAAGTTCTAAATTAATTTTATGTGAAACAATTTACTATCTTCGCTAAATTGTTTCATATAATAGTAATTTATTAAAAGTATAATTGCGATTTTCCCATTCGCAAGATACAAGTTGATTTATTAAAAAATGTTATTTCTATTTTACAAATTATTTAAAATTTTTTGTAAAATTTCTAAATAATCGAAATGATTAATTAAATCTTTAAAAATGACATGGTATTAAAATTTTTTATTTATACATAAACTTTGATTTTTTATATTATGCTATTTTATTGTTTTTTTTATTTACAACGTATTTTTAATCTGTTTCTGTTATTCGAGATTTTAGTTAAATTAAAATACTGATTTTCATTAAATGCTGTTTCTTAAAGCGAACTTAATAACTTGTTATAATATTTTTTAAATACGCTATTTGAGTAAAACGTATTCCTTAAAGAGTTTTTACCAATTTTCAGAACACTTTTCTTTTAAATACCGTCTTTAATCTTACATCACATGAATAAAAAAGAGCCTAGATAAAATTTAATCAACATTTTATTTTAATTTCTAATCAAAACAAAATTATATTAATTTACGTTTTCTTTTTGCACTGATTGCACCAAAATACATTTATTGTCTTGCTTCGGAAAAAAAAGGACTTCATAATATTCTCGCCTTTTCTTTTATTCAACTCGTTAGAATTTTTATAATTCAAAAACAAGTTTACACCTTTATGGTATCCACAGACGTTTTGCAATTTTTAATCTCAGAAATATCTCCCCAAGTATGGAGACATTTGAAAAGAGATAGTAAATGAAATTAAAGGATATTAAAAGGTCGTTTAAATTAAGAAATACAAATCTGGAAAAAATTATGAAACATACATTTTAATATTTAACGTTGAAGAATAATATTTAAAAAAATTGCTTTCACACATTTTTGTAAAACAAAAGATTTTATGATTATACGATGATATTAATTATGGTTTAATAAATCATTAAAATTTTCATGACTAAAATATTCTTCATTATATACAAACTCAATACTTCAAATGAATTCTATCAGTATATCAGTATTGAAATTATCTCTCTCTGAATATATATATGAATTATTATTTAAAGAAAATTCATTATTTTTTAAGATGCATGTAACAAAATATCCGTCACTGATGCAGTTTACGTAAATACTGTTTTTCAATAAGAATGTGAATTTCAATAATATAATAATTCCTAAATTGAGATCAGCTATATTATAGTGTACTTTTGGTAATTTTTTCCTACAAGATGCTCAGTTAAATTCCCGAAATATATGTTATTGTTGTCTTGTGCCAGTTAGGGTGGCAATATAAGCTGCTCAACTTTTCAAACTGGATCTTAATTTGGAGGGAGATCCGAATTCCTCAGAACACGCATGCCATAGATACCCATTTATACGGTAGGCAACCATTCACAATCCATTTATATAAGAGAAGGACAAAAACAGAAGACAAAAAATACTTCCATGCTCGAACCGTGATTCGAACCCTGGATTTTCCCATCGGCAGTACTGAATACCAAATGATGGTAAAAAATAATTACTCACAGCTTTTACAGAATTGTATTTATTGGCAATAAATACAATTCTAAACCAATAAGTTTTAATCCAATATTTGTTCATTTCAAACTTATTTTTAGTTGGAAATTACCTTTATAATAAAACTGGCCATATCGAGGACAATCTTATAGTATGTTGTAATCTATTTATAACTTCCATTCATTTCCACTTGGCAAAATTCACGGATAGCAAGGACCTGGAGCGACTCATATTAAATGATGCAGAAATTCTCTCCTGTTGTTGAGCAGTGTTTAGGATTGAACTGGGAACCTAATATTTGGCTAGGTTAAAATTGGAAAGCTAACAGATTAAAAAACTAAATGTTGAGTTGCTAAATATAGAAACATCTTTAGCTGATTGAAGGATATTTCATATTGCCTATGTTAAGTGTTATTACGTAGAAAACTTGGAAAATTATAATGAATCAAATTCATCAGAAGTGTAATTTGTCTTTTCCCTAGTATCAAACCCAAAATCTTTCACGTTGGAAGCAACAACTTTCACACAACATAGTGAACAACATAACATCCGAGGCCCGTTGCAAAGCATTTCAGCTAACACCGTGTAAATCTTTTTCCGATAACATCTCACAGATAAAGTATTCTGAAAAGTAGTTTATTTTCGTGAACGCAAAGGAGTAAACTCGAAAAAATGCCAAGCACCCATTCCCACGATTTTATACGTAGAAAGCCGATGTGAAAGATCAAATTCTCGTTGTTCAGTAGTGTCTGGGATTGAATCCCGAACCTTATCTTCCGAAAAACTCTATCCTACCACAAAACCCCACGATCTTTGCAAAAAGGCAATGAAAGAAGTAACCATTTAGCATTAAGTGCATGTACAAATTATTGTTTCTCCCAAAGAAAATAGCGACAGCAGAATGATAACTCTACAATTCAACAGTTTGTAACACGATTCCCACTTCGGGAGTAAACATATGAATCTATCTCATATACAGAAAAGCAAGAAACCAATCAATGGCGAAAAAATTATGATTTGAACAAGGAAAAATGTTTTTGTGAACAGGTAAATCAATAAACTGTTATTGTAATGAAAGTATAAAATAATTCATGTTTATGTCCTCAAAATGTTTACTGGATAAAGTATGAATTCCTTTTTTATCCTATCATTCATCAAGATATTAAATAAATACGTAAAATATTGAGTGAAGATGAAATGATTTATTTCGAATCATTAAATTTATGCTGTTTTTTACTATATAAAGCATTTTGTTTTATAAACTTCATTATATATCCATACAGATATACATATGTACGCAAACACTTTACATATATTTAAAATATTAATTTATAAAATATACAAATAAGAAAAATTTTTTTTTAATAAATCATAGTTTATTTTTAAATTAAGATTGTAAACAGTTTATTTCACAGTAACTTTACAATAATAATTTCTTAAACTATGTTTTAAATACTACTGAAAATTCTGATTTCTTTCGTTTTACCATTGTTTTAAAGCCTGATTACTAATTTTTTTTTATTTCAATTTGTGTTAAATATGTATGCTTATAAAAATTTATATGCCAATCAAATAAAGTTAATTTTTTTTAATTTTATTTAATATGATTATTAAAATTAATTTTCTTTACTTTATAAATAATTACTAATATAATTAATTGTTAATAATTTTTAAAATTCAATTTTGTGTAATTTGATAAACATTTTTTAGACATTTATTTATATTTATTTTTTATTTTACTTTATTAACTTTCATATTTATTTTTCTTGTAAGAATCATCGAATGCCTTTTCTCATTCTAAAATTCTAATACCATGAATATTCATTTAATGGAATTTTCTAAAAATCTTTTTTTCTTTTCTATTTACATCTTTCTATTCGTGTACGGAAAAATTAATTTTGATAATCTGAAATATTTTAAATTCAATTTCGTTTATATACTGTTTCACTAAATCAATATTTTCATTCTTTTCTATTGATATCCTTAACATTTTAACTGCAAATAATAACCTATTATTTTTGCTTTATTAAATAATTTTGGGGAAAAGCGAACAATATTTACACTTCTTTTAAATCAACATCTATGGACATAACTAAATATGGATAATTGTTCCATTGTTTATAATCACGAAATAAAATAAAATATTACTGTTATATTTGTGCCTGCATAACTTATACTTTTTAACATTCATAACTTTTACATTATACCTAATTTTAATTTAAAAAGATTTTTTAAAATGTTTGAATTTTTCTACTAGCAATGAAATAAGACTATGCAAAAAAGGTTTTAAAAAAAACCTGAAATGAAAATTTGAGAAAATCCATTTTTTAATTAAGTATGTATTTTTATAAATTTATTATGTTCGTCAGTAATTAATTATTAATTTAACGTATAGTATTTTTGTTATCAGGAAAGCTTTCTTTTCCACTAATCCAAAATATTCGTATATAAATAAAGTATATCTGTTATGTAACTCTTTACCCGACTTCTTATTAAATACACTCTGTTTACATTAAAAAAGAAGGTAGCATAATTTAATATTTAAATGAAGGTATTCATTCGTGACGTATAATTCAACTTGTGTGGCACGCATGCGTAATTGAATCGAAGTGAACTTAAATGTTTGAAAAGAGAACGAAAGGAACAAAATGTGACAGAAGCTAAGTTGTGCATATTTTGAGTAATGCTGGGAAATGATTGGGCTTAAGAATATTTCAACAATAAATAGCCTAATAAATTGAAATCTTATTAGCATAGCAAGTAAACATAATATTTTCAGCTGTTATTTATGTTTGTGAACAAACATTATTTTTTTAATTTACCAAGCAATTATTTGTATATAAATTAATCATTTAATAACAATAATAACATTCATTAAATAACAATAAATGTTTCATACTCTATTAAAAATCATGCATAGTAAATATATTTTTAAATAATCATACAGTAAGAATAAAATTCAGGATATTTTAATTATAAATTAAAACAATTTAAATAAACAAATGTTTTTAATAACAGCACTAAAAGAATTTATACGTATAATTAGAAAAATGAAATAATATATATAAAGGTTGACAAATAATCACATTTATTTATCCTTATTTTAGTGTAGTTAATATAACTAATTTGATGTTACTTCATTTTCAAGGCCTCATAAATACGAAGCCAAGATTACCACCCAGTTGGAATAACTCGCCTGTATGTTATAGCTTCTATATTTCGCCAAATTTGTAAAGAAGCCACAAATGGTGAATCTTTTTTAAAGACTTTCGCCAAATGTAGTTCGCAAGATATGACATTAGTTTCTCGAGATAGAGTTCCGAAAGTCGGCTCCAGATAGGAATTCAAACGCATGCGCACTTGAAGAAAGAGGTTGCAATAATTTTGCCGCATACAATGTGAATATTGTTTAGATTTAGTTTTAGCAAATTTATTAAGTCTCAGTCTAATTTGGAATTGAGTTTGCTTGTCGATTTATCCCTTTACCTCTTATGATTATCATAAAAAATTAATATATGAAATTTAATAAATAATTATTTATGATATTAGAATATTTAAATACGAACTTGCTCACATATGATGAGGGCCCATAACCGGAATTCATCAGTAAAACCTCAGTCAAGAAAGGTTTGATGCTAGATTATGCACTTTTTTTTTACATACATGGAAAATTACGTATAAACAATAATAAATTAGGTATTTATAAATAACTGTGTTACGAATTTATACGCTAATCAGCAATTTAAAATGAATTATTGTTTATATATTGGGTCGGTATATCCATAAATAAAAAATAATTTACTGTTGTAATGATACACAGCATTTATTTTAAGAATTAATTAACACAAATTCTGTTGTTATATTAATAATGGTATATAAATGTTATATTAATAATTCGCTACGTATATTTTGGAACGAAGACAGAATATGTATACCCATTAAATTATGCACATATTGAAACAATTATTTAATCATCTAACCAGATAGATTTATTGCATTATTTACTACGCAAGTTAAAAAATTTGTTACCCAGTGCGCATGCGTCAGAATTCTCATCTGGAACCAATTTTTGGAACTCTATCTTGAAACACTAGAAGATCTGACTAGGTGTTGACGAGTTTTATGTCAAATGTTATTTTTTTATGCCTTAATTTTCATTTTATTTTAACTCTATACTATTTAACTTTTTACTTTCATATTCTTTCGTTTACAAGTAATTTTATTTCAAATTCATTTACGCATATTTGACTGCGCATTAATGCATTTTTTCCACTCTAGACGAAACAGTAACCTTCCAAAACATCGGAAAATTAAAAATTGTCATCATTCTTTTACAGTGTTTGAAAAAAAATTATAACAAGCATTTTGATAATTTTGGCACTTAGAAATTAATTTAAGGCTGGCTGACTTCCGTTTGGCTACTTTTAGAGAAACTTGGCTTATTTGAGAGGAACTTGGCATACAGATGCATGGTGTGCGATTTATCGCAGGGCTATGAATAAGAAGCTAAATTATTAATTATTATTACACATTCCGTAAAGGAAACATTTACATTTTAAGCAAAATTTTTAAGCTATTTTTGTGCTTTCAAATAATAAAGAAATGCTAAAATGAACACACACAAATATGTTTGAATAAAATCATGAGTTCAGTATTCAAATATAAAATAACACAGTTCCTTGTACATCATTAGTTTATGTTTGGTTCGAAACAAGTATTATTACTAATTCATAAAATAATTAGAAATGCTAAGTTTTTATGATGCTCTATGACCGTGAATAACACTTAGTAAGGTATGGTTTTACAAAAATCCTTAATTTTCGAATAATTCTAATATTAAGGACTGATAATGAAAAAAAAACATTATGTCCTATTTCAAATTGGTCATAAAAATTACAACAATTACTTTAAAAAGTTATAACATTAAATTCCTATTTGCAACAAAGAATAGGAGGGCATCTCATTAAACAATGTTTTTTTACGAATTTTTGTTTTTGTAAAAATTTACTCGATAATTAATTAACCCTAAATAAAAAAACAAGAATTCTTTTATGCAAAGTTATTTACTTACAAATATTCAAGAAAAAAATAAATAGAAAGTTTCTTTCACAGTTAACGTTTTATTTCAAAATCAAAATTATGTTGATTGGGATATTAATTATGTGCTACAAAGACATATGTTTACGTAGAATTTTTACTTAAAATATTTTTATGATGAATATAAAATTTTTTTTTCTTAATTAGTTATGAAATTTAAAATAGAAAATATGCAATAAATTTATTTCTTTGAAATAAAAATTTTTAAAATGCTCCTTCTATATCAATTCTATTTTATTTGAAATTTTATATCACTTTAAAAGTAGGTGTAATTTATAATATACAATAAAGTTTTTCAAAAGTTAGCAAGTTTCTCTAATAACTTGAAAGCTATTTTAATATATGCTGCTGATGTCATATGTTTTCTGGGGAATTCTTAATGATGGAATTTTTTTTTTTTAATAAAATTCCAATTATGGTTACCTCGCTGCATTGAATTTTAATCGAATGAAAAATCGTTAAAAACAAATTAAAAGTACATTAAGACATTTCGATGGGATGCTATAAAATTTAGGTTATGTTGGGATTTTATCGTATTGGTTTTAAATATCAATGATATATTCAGCGAGAATTTCGAATTCCAATTTATAACATTTTAGCTGCATTTGTAATTATCTGCGAACTAATTATTCCATATAATTAAAGGATACTTAAATAGAAGACTCTGGTTCTAATGTAAACAAACACATTTTGACTCAGATATAACTATTTTAACTAGATATAATGAGTCTAAAAAGACGCATTATTAGTTGCCTTTGAATGACCTCTTTATATTTTATGTGTGGTAAAAATAGTTACTTAAGTAAATTTGAAGTGAAAGTTTCCTTTAAAAGCGAAAATTTCTATGTAGTTTTATTTAACATGCTACAGACATAAAAATAAACATTATGTTAATAAATCAATAATTCTTTTCACTAGTACTTTTATGAGAAATTTGGTGTAAAATTTTTAATATTCTAGAATCAAATATGCATGAAAGTTTCATTCAAAGAATCATTTAGTGGCTTTTAAAATATACAGCAATTAGTAATTACATAAATTTTCCAAATGATATTTTTATATTCATGAAATTGATCACATTCCTACTTAAATTTCTCACATGAAATACTCTAAATAACTATTCTGTTGTTGTCTTATTTCACTTGATCGATAGGCATCGATTAAGTCCATGAACCCGTGCGGATCTTGATGAAAGGTGTGGAGACGCACCTTTAAGAGGTTCAAGACTGAAAGACACCAAAAGTTGAATTCTGACATTTGGTTCAAGCCTACAAAGCACTTAACTGACCAAACTGGTGGAACTTCATAATTTAGAAGCAGGGGAACATAGATGATTACCAGAGGTTTTATTTCACTTGGAGGACATTGCAACTACAAAGTATTTAACATATGACCTAGCTACCATTATTGAGCATGACAGAACTTAGATTGGGATGGGATTCGAACTCACAACCATCCAATAACGAGAGATGAATCTGAAACCAACCAGATCACCACAGCTTCGAAACAAGTTCTCTAAACTAATTGATATGGGTTAGAACTGTTTTCAAAAGTTCATATTTTTAAAAATAACCCCCTTAAAAATAGAATATTGCTCATGTGAATTATCATGTGAAAGCATTTTTTGTTGGAAATTCATTATCAGTAGTTTTTGAGTTTCTGAAGTTAAACCAATTTTATATACCTATGGTTCAATCCGAATTAATTTTTGTGATATATAACTTAATTAACATAAAAGGTTTTTATAATACTTCAGTGAGTATTAAAAAATAGAAACTTTTCATTTCCCATTTTACTGATATATTTGAATAGAAAATTAATTTTTAATATTTTTTATTATTTTTTTAATTCAGTACCTAATTTGTTTTGAATCAAAAATCACCTTACTTATAGAAACTAAATTCTTATTTTTCTGTTTAATTGACGTAATAGTAAAATATCGTTTCAAAATTTGATAGTAAACTTTGAATAAGGCTATGAAGCAAGAAAGCAAGGCTTATAATTAATTCGTCTTTTCAATGATTAGATGATATACACTGCTAGCCATTAAAATTGCTACACCAGGAAGAAATGCAGATAACAAAATGATATTTATTGGACAAATATATTATACTAGAAATAACAAGTGATTAAATTTTCAAAAAATTTGGCAGGATAGATCCTGAGAAATCTGTACCCAGAACAACCACCTCTGGCAGTAATAACAGCAGTTGTACGCCTAGGCATTGAGTCAAACAGAGATTGGATTGCCTGTACAGGTACAGATGCCCATGCAGTTCAACACGATGCCACAGTTCATCAACCGTAGTGACTGGCGTTTGGTGACGAGCCCGTCCCTCGGCAACCATTGACCAGACGTTTTCTATTGGTGAAAGATCAGGAGAACGTGCTGGCCAGGGCAACACACCAACATGTTCCGTATCAAGGAAGGTCCGTACAATACCGGCAACATGCGGTCGAGCATTATCCTGCTGAAACGTAGGGTTTCACAGGGCTCGAATAAAGTGTAGAGAGACGGGTCGTAACACACCAGAAATGTAACGTGCACTATTCAAAGCACCGTCAATGCGAACAAGAGGTGACCGAGACGTGTATCCACTGGCACCCCATACCATCACGCCAGGTGATGGGCCAGTATGAAGATGACGAATGCACGCTGCCAGAGTGCGTTCACCACGATGCCGCCAAACACGGATGCGACCATCATGATGCTGTACACAGAACCTGGATTCATCTGAAAAGATGACGTCTCGCCATTCGTGCGCCCAGGTTCGTCGTTGATCACACCATTGAAGGCGCTCTTGTCTATGACGCAGCGTCAAAGGAAACCGCAGTCATGGTCTCCGAGCTGAGAGTCCATGCTGCTGCAAACGTCGTCGAACTGTTCGTGCAGATACTTGTTGTCTTCCAAACAACCCTGTTTCTTGACTCACGGCTCGTGATGTGGTTGCACGATCCATTACGGCCATGCGGATAATATGCCTGTCTTCTCGGCTGCTAGTGATAGGTGGCCGTTGAGATCCCGCATGGCGTTCCGTATTACCGTCCTGAACCCATCGATTCCATATTCTGCTAACAGTCATTGGATCTCGACCGACACGAGCAGCAATACTGCGATAAGATAAACCGCAATCCCTGTACGCTACAATTCGACCTTTATCAAAATTAGAAACGTGCTGGTACGCATTTCTCCTTCTTACACGAAGGATCACAACAACTTTTCACCAGGTAGCAACGTTCAAATGCAATTTGTGTATGAGGAACCGGCTGAACAATTTCCTCATTTAAACACAATGTAGGTGTCGCTACTTTCGCCTGTTTTGTCTGAATGCGCTGAAAAGCTAATCATTTCAATATCTCAGCACCTTCTTCCTTTCGCATAAATTTCACGTCTGTAGCATGTCGCCTTCTTGGTGTCGCAATTTTAATAGCGAGTAGTGTATTAATTATGGAATTAAGTTAAATATAAAATTTAAATGATGGAAACACGGTAAATAAATTTCTAGTTACAAGTCGCATGAAACAAACAAAAGTGCATTTCTATTATCGAGACGGTATCTCTCGAAAAAGCTTTGCTAATGTTACCAAAATATCATATGACATTGCCATTTTCATCACTTTAACGTTTTGGTAAATACAAAATGTAATTTTATCACGCCCAATACTTTTATTAATAATGATATATCTCTTTTTGATTGACTTTACTGGCTTGGGTCCTCGCCAGTTGATTATCTTCAAACATTTTTAGGTTATTCGGCTCTTTTTGGTCTTCCCCTTCGTCTGTTGTAGATTGCCTTCCAGTATGAGAACTTTGCCTCCCGATATTCATTTGGTCTTTTGATGTAACTTTGCTATTTACTTCGTTATTTCTAATGTTTTAAGTATACTATTAAATTCAATTTTATTATAGATAAGCTCAACACTTGGAACTGAATTGTGATATAAGCTACTGGGTAGACCATTGTAGGCTTACAAGCCCCACCGTAGTATTGGGGTTTATTTCATTTAAATGAAGTCAGATCGTGCCCATCCGAGATGACCTGCGGGTGGCCACTGGCAAACGGGAAATAGTCGTGGCTCTCGGTGAACGCGCTATGGATTCCACTGGTCCGTTCCACTGGATTTGAAGAAGGGGCTTAACCTGTTAACCTTTAGGTATAGACCGTGGCCCTTCCTTCTTATTGTCTGTGAGTGTGATGTTACTTAGCTAAGATAAATGTTGCGTCTTATTAAATTTTACTATGGTTTTGCCATTAATGCATTTTTTCCTTTGATCTACGGAGAATAAGAACTAAAAGGTAAATAAAAGTAGTTATTAAAGGCAAATGGCATATATATATATATATATATATATATATATATATATAAAGAAAATAGCAAATAGAATAAAATACAATATCTAGCAATCAAACCAGAGCAAAAGCAGCTGTTGAGAGAAACGCCAATACAAATAAAATAATTTTTTCTTCTCTTTGTCCATTTTATAAATATTTTCAAGATTATATTTTGCATTAATTTTTTTGCTATATTCTGAAGTTTTGACAGCATTTTATTATTTTCCCTATCCATATAAATCTTAAGTCATTTATCCCTTAAGTTCAAGATTGTGCAGTAATAAATAGGGGAAATATTTTCGATGAAATTGAGCTGTACATTTTATGCACGTTGCAACAATATATTTCGAAAGTATGTGCTTCAAGTGAAACTTCTTTTATCATATTTAAGTCCTCTTTAAAAGTGCATAAGTATTCATGCATTTAACTTGGGTTATGCAAAAATGGTTAAGTAAACTTATTTATTCGGCCCAGGCAGCGAAAAATATTTATGAGAGCTCATGTGTTAAAAATGAGTTGCCGGATTTATGTTTTATTCAGTAGGTTACATCCCAGTAAATGTTATCTTTCCCTTAAGTTTCAGTTGTTGAACTTAAAAACGGATGGTTGCCTTGCAGATGAATGTATTTAAGAAGTTGAATAGAGCGATAAAAATAGGAGTTAGATACCATCCGGTTTTCTGTATTAATGTACATAATCCTTATGTCCAAGTCAAATACAAATTAATGCAACAAAGTCAGTTTGTAGACATGAATTCGAAAATATTTGGAGCTAATTTTGAAAATTAATTTATGGATAGTAAATTTTTAATGAAAACAGATTACGTTGCCTTAATAGAACTTTTATATCGGTTTTATTTTTCACGAACAATTTTTGCATTTTTATCAATAAAAAATAAAATTTTCTGATTTAACTTAAAATTATTCAATATAGTTAATGATTGATAAGTTCGGTAAAATCTTATCTTAGCCCACCGCTTGGCGGCAGCTGAAAGAATGGCGACAAATACTTTGTCGCCGACCAAAATGACGTGCTATCACGTGATTACGGGATTTGAAAATCGCGATTTCAAATATTTTATTTTATTAAGATATTTTTTTAACAAATTGAATATTGAGATCTGGAGCTTCGTCATATCTATTTTTATTTGCATTTTAATGTAATTTCCATCAATTTTGTATTTTCAATTTGCTATATAAAAGAATCCAGTTTGGCATCATAATCTGTTGACTTGGCTCCGTATTTCATCCTTGGCGATGCAGTGGGCAAAAATAATATTCAACTGATAAGTTCTGTACGATTTTCGTATAGTCGTGTTGCCATTAACACTAAATAATATTTTCATGAGAGAAACATGTACAAAATTGAATTTGAGAATAGCTTTCTCTTTTTACTTTACATAACATAATCCAATTTAATAATTAAATTATATAAAATTAACTATTTTAAAGAAAATTATATTTTTAATTGTTAATTTATATATTGATTTATTTCAGCAAACATTTAACATCGTAAAACATTCATGGTCAGTAAAATTATTAAATTGATAGGAAATTAAAAAAAATAAATAAAAAAGATGCAGTAATGTTTTTTATCTTTGTGTGCTGCTTCCTGGTCAAGATTTTGGTTCTCAATTAAACAGTTAAGCTCATCTTTTTAAGGGTATTTGAAAGTTTGTTAGGAATTGACTTTAAACTGTAACCATTGGTTGAATTAATTATCGCGTGTGCAGAAATATTTCTATAGAAAGCCCAATAAACTACCAAAAACTGTCATACATAAATAAATTCTTAACAAGTATCATCTGAAATCTTTCTCTGGTAATGAATTAACCGCTCACAAATAAAGATTTTTCTTCTGCGCTTTTGAAATGAAAAAGTTTTTTGATGAAATAATTTTATTAATTTTAAATTTACATTTTCCTATTAATTGAACAAGTTGTTTTACAACCAGAAAATAAATTCCAATAAACTTTTTTTGGCAGTATAGATTGGAAATCGAGGTACTTTACAATATCAAAATAATAGTAAAACAAAAAGAAAGAATGTTGCTCGTTTCAGAAATGTTATTAAATAATAATGTAATACTTAAATAATGTAATTAAATAATATTGTATTTATCCCTGAAATTGATGTTGTTGTTTGGTTGGGTTTTATGGCGCAAGGTCCAAAAAGGACAAGCTGCGCCAGACACGAGGTGAAAATTACCATGTTCCCTGAAATTGATACGTGACATTAGTGACTTAACAACATTAGAGTACTGTTTGATAGGCTGTGTAAATTGTATACAAATTTCTTAATAATTTAAAAAAAACTTGGTCCTTTTGACCCTTGAAGATAAAATGCATTTAAATTGATATAACTTCATTTTTATCATTTATATAAACTATAAATTTTATTGTTAGTGTCTCTTTTTTATTTCGACAAATATGGTGTTCCATAACTTTTAAAGGCAGTATAACTTCTTTTCTTTAAAATCAAGCATAACATAGTTTCATTATTTTTATGGAAACTATGAAATCAAATCGTTTTTTACCAATATTACAATTTTATTTTTCCTATTCAATTGTTTGAAGAATTTAATTTTCTCCCTTTGTGAACAATGTCTATAAAATCTTATACCATCAAAGAAAATTTAAATAAACTCACTAAATGATATTTTGTTAGAATTCTGTACACACTGTGAGTATACATTCTATTCTTTTATGTATGTTCACAGCATTTTGTTCTTTCTTTTTCATGCAATTCAAAAAGCAAGCACTTGATTTTTTTATGCTACAGACTGAATTTGAAACATTTTAACAAATGGTACAAGATCCTTGTAAATCTTTTTTGATCGCGAATTGTACCGCAAACTTTATTTATTTGCTGGAGAGTCTCGAAAATACATCGCTTGTTTATAGAAGTAAGACTGTGAGGATTTTGTGAAAAACATGGGAATTTTGCCAAAATTTTCAAGATTTGAAACAAAGTTATTTATTACGCTATGATCTCTCTCTTACTACTTTAAGTGTTATTCCATGCTTTGAATCGTCAGCATCCTTCATATGGTAAAAATTATTTCATTTTTTTTTCTTTTTCCGGAATCCGTTCTCTGGATTCATGGTAGTTACTTATTCTCATTTCACTGTAATATATTTTGGTTATAAGGCAAGAAATTAAAATAAATTTTTATTATATGCGCTAGAGATAATTGAAGTGGGCTTAGAACATTTCCCAACTTGAATTTCAGCCACTTCCAAGCAGAAGCAGACATATTTCTTAGAAATATGTCTTTTTTATTTTTTGCTTGAACTCAAAATTCCTGACATAAAGTGAAATGCGTTTTAAAAATATTCATAGAGTGTTTCAATGCTTCATTTCAAAAGTTTAAATGTAATTGTTCAGACATTTTTGTATTCACGACAGTGTAGCTTAATATTTCTTACTCATGGAACAAGTCAATCCAAGATGGTGTGAGCTAAGCGTTTTAAAACTTTCTAGCCAAGCCTTTTTAAAACTTTCCAGGCATACTTTTTAAATGGCTTGAGTGGAAAGTTCAAGGATAAGGTTAACTTTTTTGGTTCATAAAAGTTAAAATCTGTTTAAAAAATTTGTCTTAATTTTAGATTAAATGGGATTTTGGATTTCATTCGTCGTGATAGACACCCAAAAGAGCGATTGTCAGGAGTTTTGAATCCATTGTGTGTTTCCTTTCAGGAACACTTTTCATAAATAATGGACCATATTTATGTGTCCCAAAGGAATAAACTCGAAAATTTCAAAGCACTTCATTCGACAGATTTGTATTTAGAAGACAGAAGTGGAACAATCGCCTTCCGGTGATCAGCATAAAACTCAGTTTTTGATACTGCGTATAGTGAAAACAGACAGTGTGAGGTATTTAAATATCCACATTAATTGTCTTTCAGGAGGGCAATTCTTAGATAATGGGCCATATCCCCATGTCAAAAAGGAGAAAATTCTGAAATCTCTCAAGCATACATTACGAAAAGTGCATGCAGAAGCCAGAAGTTCAATTGAAACAAAAAATTATAGACGTTTAGTCAATTTTGTGTGTGTGTGTTTTAACCTTCTGCATGTTTTTTTCTCTTAATCCCAGCCGAGTTCGCAACTGGGTGTTTGGTGTCGGACATCCTCATCAACAGTTCGTCAGTTTAATTTCCATTTTGGGTCAGAACACGAGTCTGTCTCGAGTTGCCAGTGGATATTCGAAAAATCTCACTCATTCTGGGGGAAGCAAGAGGTTTCCTCTCTCTGTGTCCAAGAACTAGGATTACTTCTGTACATTTTAAAAAGGCCTTGGACTGAACTGTGGAGATTTCCATAATTGTTTACTCCTTGCATTGAACTTCATTAATGTCAACGGTTTAAATATGATCTAGTCTAATTCTGCCATACCAGATGCGAGATTAGAATTGTTGTTTTTAATTTCATATCTGATATGGCAAAATCAGTGCAGATCATTGAAACCATTGACATTATTGAGGTCTAATACAAGAAGTCAACAATTATGGATATCTTCTTAGTCCAGTTTAAGGGAGTTCAAAATTTGCTGAGGTAATGCCTGTTCTTTCTGGCATTTAGGTTAGAGAGGAAACCTCTTGCTTTACCCAGAATAAGTGAGACTTTTCAAGAATACTCAGGCAAGTCGGCACAGACATGTGTTGGTCTACTTGTCATAAGAGAGAGGTAGATAAAGTCCTGGTCTTTTGACATTATACAGGTTATTTGGTGGAAGTATTAACCAGTTTTCATTATTTTGGGCTTTATTAAAGGCTAATTATGTAAATGTCATTTTGGGTGTGGAGGTTATCAGTGGCTCGTCATCTGATTTAAACTGTAATTATTGCTCAACGAGCCTTCATGAGCTAAAGAGTGACATTTCAACGATAAACAAACCTATCCAAACTTGACTGAAGCCGTTTAGAACAGCCAAACGTGTCTCAATCTTAAGATGTGGTAAAATCAATATTAAGCTGATAACTTTTTCTTATGCTATGCAACACTAGTGAATGTAAATTTGATCTTATATAACATTTAATGAGCATAGTTTCTCGTAGCGCTGAGGCCTTTTTTTTGGATCAGATATCCAAACTTCCAGCAATAATGCTTTTCTTTTGGCTTTTAAATTTATTCAAAAATATTTCAAGAGTACATAAGGACAGAAATACATGATTAACGCCATAAGCTCTTGGAATTTCACTCTGTCCGTTAGTACAGGAAAATGATGCATCTCATTGGCATTATTCGAAAATCTTAAGATAAATTTACAGTGTTCCATACATTCCAAATGGAGAATAAATAATTTTAAAAATTTCTTTAAAGCTTCGACTGAAAATTTGTCATTCAACACATTCTAAAACATTTCTCTAAGAGATTAATATTAAGAATTATAATAGTCTTTGGTGAAACTCCAAGAGCTTATGACATTACATGATTAACATCATTAGCTTTTGGAGTTTTACCCTGTCTATTGATGCAAGAAAAATATGCATTTCATTAGCATTATTTGAAAATTTTAAGATAAATTTACAGTATTCAATGCAATTCAAAAGGAGAATATAAAGATCCTAAATAAATCCTCGTGTAAACATTTATCATTTTAACATTCTAAACCATTTCTCTGAGAGTTGTTTTGGTGATCACAATCAATATCATAAATGCGTACCTAACTTTAGATCTGATATTGACGATTTGAAGTCAATAAATGAAATTTCTAGATTAATGATGGTTTCTAAAATCTGCTTAATGAGTTCTAAATTAATACAATAACTAGGATTTCAGCCGTCATGTGTTTTAATTATTTATGGGCTCACTATGGTCTGATGTGTCAGAAAGTGCTGGCCAGAGTGGAAGGTTCTGGGTATGATCCTAATCAATATTTAACAACGGCCTCATTAATATTGCACATGTCTTGTAGGGCTGTCACTTAGTTTCCCTACTTTGTAGAATATATATGAAATGTGTACTAGACAGGAAATGTACGCGGTGGGTAATAAATGCCTTGCAAAAGCAGTACAATGTTTGATTGTCGAAGCCAGTGTTGATGTGTATTGACAGAATGAGTATTACATACAGGAATACTCGTGTATGTAATATGTTGTATTCATGTATGTAATACTCGATGTATTTGAAGAGGAAGTATTACACTTCACGTTTCTACATTCATATTAGTAAGGAAGTTTTCGTGTTTTCTTATTTATAATAAGTGAATATGACAAGCTATTTTAGAAAAAGTTCATAGATAAAAAGCACTAATAGCAACTGTAGCACGTAAAATATGTCGAGGTCACAATATCCTCTATGTTCCCATCCCAAATTGATACCTCAGGGGGTGTTAGAAGCCAGGCCTATGGTCTTCTCTGGTTTACTATCTCTAAATTGGAAGACCCAGATGGTTCTGCCATTTTTTAGATAAGTCGTACTTCCACCTTCGTATGAGAGTGCTCTATTCAAAAACGGAGGGCGCTCTGTCCCAGTCCCTGACGTGTGGGCTTGTCTTCGCCAAGTGCCATAAATAACAACAACATATTAAGTTGTATTTCCTATTAGACACAAACTATAATATTTTACTGAATATTGCTCAATATTATCACTTATGTAAAATAACAACTATAGTAACATATACATATAACAACAAGTAATGCTATGTGAAATAACAACTCACTGCTAATATATTTTATGTTAATCTATTTAATATTTTAAATATACATGATTACATTTTACTTTTAAATATTGTGTTTATAACTTTTTAGCTTATAACCTAATTAAAACATTGAAATGATGATTTTTGTCCTTTATACATTTTTTCTCCAAAACAAAAAAATATTAGAAGAGTTGTTGTAAACATTAAAATATTTATTATATTTGGTTTAACACAAAACTAATGTTTCTTTTATTACCTAAGTATTTCAAACCCAATTTATTCATCAAAATATTTTTTTAAATTACTTTGTGGTTTAAGCGGTAAATTATAATTAATTTTATATCTAAGATATCAAATTTATTAAAAATAATTTTTATATTTAGTTATGAAAAGTTAAAAAAGTATTGAGGGTGCGAAATTTAATTAAATAATTGCATATCAAAATAAACGAGTTTTATGATTACTAAAATAAAATAAAAAAATTAGAATAGTGTAAAATTTTCAGTTTAATTAAGCTTCTAATTTTTGATTTCCCAAACTTAAATAAAATTGGGAGATTGACTACAGTTAAATTAAGAATTTTTAAAATTTAAGAATAAGTAGTTTTAGTAAGAGCATTCATTCATTTCAATAATTTACTTTTCTTTCTAAGCTGTCATGTTTCATAATGGCTAAAATGAAAAAGTACCCATAAAATTTCAAAAGAATGTAAAGTAGCACAAATTTTTAATTTTCCAAATTCAAGTAGAATTTATATAATTTAAATTAAATTTAAGACTTCAAAACACTGTTAAGGAAGAACGTGATGCTCTGAGAACGTTGACGAGAATATCGTGGTGTGAGTTTCTTTTCTTAAACGTCCCTCTGTGTGTGTGTGAATCATCTGACTGTGTTTTATTATGATTATAACGATGGAATAATTATTCTGGTTCAGAACCATTTTATTTATTTATTTTTGCCAGAATACCTATTTTATTTTAGGAAACGTTTTAATTTTCTCCTTCAATAATCCAAACTCATTCATAAAAAATCTTATTAAATTTCACATTTTAATTAATTTTTTTTAATGGTGGGGCACCCGTTACCTACAACAAGGCAGGAAACTGCTACTCATTTTAGCGTTATCCAGTGGGCACCTGTGAATAAAGACATGGAGGCGAGTACCATTGCCCATGTCACACCACCCGTTTATGGGGCGGGCCACATTCATCCATCTTCTCAGAAGAAAGGACAAATATACAAAGAGAGCGAAAGGAAATATCCATTCCGGGATTCGAACTCGGGTCCAGCATTTCACCATTGTCCAGCATTTCACATTGTATTGACCAGTGGCATTTATTATAAGTTATTATAAATATAATCTCGCATTACACGTATTTTTTAAATATAAACAAGTGAAATTTTTCAGATTTCATTCATATTAAATTTTACATTTTATTGTTGTCTTGTGACAGATAAGCTGGCAGTATGGGTTGCGCTGCTCTATTTTTCCAACGGTACCGTAATTTGGTGTGTAGTACGACTTCTTCAATATACATATGCCATAGGTACCCGTTTATAGGATAGGCAACCATTCACACAATAAAAGAACGAAGACGAGAGAAAATGCATCTATACCTGAACCTGGAATCGAACCCAGGACCTCCCTATTCCCAGTCAGGCACGTTGACCATTATTTAGGTGGGTGGCTGCATTTCATTGATCAGAGCTTTTAATTCACCAGATTTTAAAAACGTCATTATATTTATAAGCACGCTATGTATTAAATGCTTGAATCGGGAATCGAACCCAGAACTTAACTATCCGCAATCAGGCACGCTGACCACTAGTCAGGTTGGGCGGCTACATTTCCTCGACCACAGAACTTCTATTACACAGATTTTGAAAATATCATTTCAATTATCAACTCGCTAGGTATTTTTATAGTATAAAGAGG
Organism: Latrodectus geometricus; assembly: GCA_026290005.1. Taxonomy (NCBI): domain Eukaryota; kingdom Metazoa; phylum Arthropoda; class Arachnida; order Araneae; family Theridiidae; genus Latrodectus; species Latrodectus geometricus. The sequence goes on along the minus strand of JAPDSC010020001.1, from coordinate 20,456 downwards.
GTGAGAGAGGGTTTTAATTTACAGGTAAATATTAAAAAATAACAAAAATGCGCAATTTATAGGAGCCTAAGCAATTCTACAGAGTGTGAGTTATTAAAAATCTCCAAAAGAAAACTTCTAACTCTGTTTAATTATCAGTTTCGGAAATTTTTATTTTTCCTGCATAGTGTGGAAGCGTCACTTCTTTAATTGTATCCTATAATTATGCTCTTGAAAGGATTAGAAGATAATTCATAACAAGAAAGAATTGCTCGAATGAAATTTAAAATTCTCACAACTATGAGTTAATTATAATTTAACCTACTAATTAGCTAATTCTTCTGAGACAGAGAGCATCTGCTTTACATTTAAAAGAAAATCGTGTTTCATTTCATACTCTTCTCAAAAAAGAAAAGCATCTTAATCCTTTGGACGGATGAATTTGATAGTTTTTATAAAATTTTGTCTTGAAATGAAACACGACCACTGAAAGAATCACGTGTTCCTAAAATGTGGTGTATTCTCATTTTTAAAAATCATATGGGCATTTTAATTTTGATTAAAATTTATCTTTTTTAGTTGGAATTTCCTTCAGGAGACACGTGACGTTTAAATTGGCAAAAATCTGCATTAATCGATTACTCGAATTAACTTCCTAAACTTGGTCTAAATATGTTCCAAACAATAATTTACTATCTTAAGTATAAAACACGAAATTTAAGTTATTAAATAATTAGTTAACAATAAAAAACATCATTAACAAATTTTATTTTGCAGTTTTTTCCTTTTTCAAATTTATAATAAGTTTATCAATTTCGAATCATTCTTTGCGTATTAAATTTTTTTATGGCTTACAAAATATTTCTAAGTTTTTGTTTAGTAAAAACATAAATTTTAATATGCGGGTTTTAATAAAATCAAATTATTTCCTTTTTGCGAAGAATTCTCAAAAAAAAAAATGGGATGAATTCAGAAATATTTTTTTTCCAAATCATTTTCTTATTTCTAATTTCCAACTACTGTTGGGATTTCAACCTTTCAGCTATACAAGGGGTGGAAGGGAAGGAAACTTATAAAGTGCTGAAACAATATAAGTTGTTTGCCCTGAAAATGATTGCGTGTTCTTAATTTTAAAGTAGGGACCAGGCAGAAGTCACAAAGGTTTGGCTTACAGCCCCAGAGGTATCCTTTCTCCTGGAGGACATTGCGACCACGACATAATTAACGTGCCCAGCCGCTATTAACGAACACGACAGATCGCTATCCGAACTTATTACCTACCAATAATGACAACAAATGCTTTAATCAACTATGACACCACGGCATCACCCCCCACACCCAAAAAAAAAATTAAGAAGAAAAATGAGGAACACCTAGTTTGAAGTACATCATATTTAGAGCTACATTAAAATTTTCTTACTATATTTTAATGAAATACGAAACATTAGGAATGATTTTATTGATTATGAAAAAAAACTTAAAAATATGAATGAAATTTTTGAAACATTTGAAAAATTTTATAGCAAGAATTATAAAACTAAAATGCTTAATGAAAAAATAAAATTTTTTTATTAAAGAATAGATATATATTTTCCTCTATGAAATTAACTTTCTACACTATCTACAACCTGTGTCCCATTATTTTTTTATTTTATTTATTTATTTATTTCTTTTTTTGTTAGCTTACCGTGAAAAGTCATATCGTTTAGGGGTAGGGTGTATAAGGATTACTATTTCTAGTAAAAATCTTCCGTTTCTTTAACTAGCTCAAATTCTGAAATTGTATAGATAAATGACGATATGTAATGTTAGTTAAATGCAAGTTGCCACACAAGTCAGCCCATTCTGATCATAAAATTGTTTCAAAAATAGAAAAGCTTTTATTATATATAACGTGTGCAATTAGCAAAACTAAAACGACGCATAAAAAAATAAAATTTATTTTTAAATTACACTTTATTATTGATATATTATTCCTTTTTAACTTAATCAAAAAGAATGTAACTTACTCTCTAACTAAATAATCAAATTATTTCTGTCCAATAGTCATAGTTTGTTTCAGATAAAAAATTAATTTTAAAAGTGATGAGATTTCTACTTCCGATATTCAGTTTTTCCACAAGGTTATACAAGTTAATTGAAATGTAGAACAGAAATTACGAATGATGCAATGAAAATACCCAGAAAATAATAGATGTGAAGGTCACTTTAACCACGAAGAGATCTTGTTTTACATTTTTCACTTATCGTTTTATGCATGCATTTCCTGTCCCACATTCTGTTCGAATGATTTCGCTCAGTTTGTTTCCGGTTCATTCTTTCCCAATATTTTCTGTCGATTTGTTTAAAGATATTTTTTACATTAATGAGAAAACTTATGCATCTGATTGACAAACAGTTTTTAAAAAATGGTCTTATAACCAATGCAATCAAAGACAATATGAATTGCTGAAAAAATCTGTTGATAATGTAAATAATCTATAAAAATAGGCGACATGATTTTAAATATGATTTTTTTAAATTCTTTATAATTTTAAATTAAATAAGTTTAAGTTAGATTTAATTGTGTATACAAATAATGAAACAAATTTTTTCCATAATTGCTTTCGATTAAAGTTTCACTTTATTTGTAAATCGTCATACAGTAAAACACTGTGAGTGTTTTTTCGCAAAATTTAAATTTGTAGCGGCTCTAATTTCAGCTACCTCCCTTGTAAAACTTAGGGTAGATGGCGCTAGGCGAAACAAGGATGTTTCAATGATAATATACAGTCACTTAATTTTATGTTATTAGTTTTTTGTTATTGCTGTTGTTCTGTAGTACGTTGATGTTATTATTATGTTTGAAAATAAAGAGGTTATATATATATATATATATATATATAAATTTCAAAATAACTTATTCAATCTTAACTTTGCTATTCTTTTTTTACTTCTGTGTGTTTTATGAATTTATTTTGTTCTATACAGTTTATTCATTTTCATTACAATAAGGAAATAATAAGAATAAATTAAAATATATTTAATTATTTCATCGCTTTGGCATATGTGTAAGAAAATAAAATTTACTAAAATAAGGTAATAAATTTCTGAAATAAAATGTGAAATTTATTCTCTAATAATTATTTCTTTTACTGTAAATTTAATTTTTTTGCGATGAGTATGAATATATTTAAGAAATCAGAGTAAATTAATGCTTTCAAATATTAAAAATTATTTTAGTTAAGTAAGATTTTTGTTGCATAATTATGGAATGTAAAAATGAAATTCTATAAGAAAGTTCACTAAAAAAATGAAAATCATACAAAGTACATTTCGAATAATCTTTTAATGTTAATAATATAATTATCAAGTATTGTAAGACTAAATTATTGAGATTAATTAATTATTTAAAAAAGTAAAAATCGTACAAAGTATTCAGCAGTAATGTAAATAATTTAATAATCAAGAATGTTAAGGCTAAATTATTGGGATTAATTAATTCACAAAAAAATAAAAATAATACAAAGTATTCAATGTTTGGAATAATCTTTTAATATTGGCATTAATTTGGGTATAAAATTAATATTGGGGTAATTATTGAGATTAATTAATCCACTAAAAAAGAATAAAAATCATACAAAGTGTTCAACATTTGGAATAATCTTTTAAAGTAAGTGATATAATATATATAATCCAGTGTTTTAAGGCTAAAATAGTGGGATTAATTATTTCATTAAAAAAAATCGTACAAAGTATTTAACTTTGTGAATAATTTTGTAATGTAAATAATATAATAATAAGGTATTGTAACGCTAAATTATTGTGAAATGATAATTAAAAGTAATTAGAGAAATTAATGTTTAGCAATAAACTGTATTTTTAATGCTTTTATTTAAACGAAATGTTTATCATTATGGAATACAAGTGCGCAAACATACATAATGCTTATTATATTCGTTCAAAATATGCAAAATGTAAGAAAAACGGAATATAAGAAACATTGTTTCGAAAATAATTTAATTATAACAAATATCGCGGTATCAGTTTCATTTTGTCGAATGTTATTTAAAAAAGTTTATGCGCATTAAGGACATCATTTCTGATCCATTCATTATTGATTTTTTTTTCTTCCATTTTTTTACCATTGTAAATTTTAAGAAATATTTATGTAATCTACACAGATATTAAATCTCATTTTAAAAAATCAATATTTCTTATATTTTTAATTAATACAATTTTTGATTATCAATTCAACTCAAATTTTGATTCATTTCTACCATGACATCAAAAGAAATTTAAATTATTCACAAGGAAGTATTCAATTGATTGGGTTTAAAGAGTTGAATTTATCTCTTCATTTATTTACCTCGTTATAAGTTAATGGTGGCCAGTATGCTACATTAATTCATTTGAATTTACAACCTACATGCGCTTACACAGTTTATTCACAAGCTATGTTCTTACTCAAAAGAACGATTTACAAAATAAATAAACAAATAAAAAATGTCTAAATAGAGACTGAATGGAGAGATAGCTGAATAGAGGCTGATTTAACTATGAGGACAAATATTTATTCACTCTAAGGATTTTAAACATCGTTTTAATAATCAACATATGGAATAATATCAGTTAAATTAGTCATTTGAAATTTGAAACGTATGTGAGCTTACACAGTTTATTCACAAAAGCTCCCAATGAAATGCACAATTCCCAAAATAAGTAAACAAATAAAAAAGTTCTGAATAGAGACTGAATGGAGAGATAGCTGAATAGAGACTGATTCATAACTCTAATTACTTCCATATTTTTCTGAGGTCAATTAATCACAAGGTTAATTCATTAAAAACAAAATGAGGATAGCAATTTTAAAATACATAGTGTAGGATGTGAATGGTAATTAGGAAAACATATAGAGTAATTTAGGAATAATTAAAAAAAATATTTTCAGTTCGTATATAAACTGTATCTCTTGACAATCCAATGTTTTATACCACAGGCAATGATTTTCAAATTGTTAATTACAAAAAATTAAATTTCTAATTAGTTTCTCTAAAGTCTCAATAGAAATGAATACCAAAGATTAAAACTGTCTCAACTTGTAATTTATTTCGACATCAAAAGAAATATCAATTATTCAAAAGTATTTAATTCATTTATTAATTGATAAGAGCTCAATATGTCAATTCATTTATTTACCTCGTTTTAAGGTAATGGTGGTTGGGTTGAGAAAGACGTAATTCTTGTTACTGAAAGGTAGCGGGTTCTATAACCTACTCAGTAGAAGATCTATAGTGTTTATTAATAGCTATTGGAATTCGTTAAATAGCTCATGATTACAATGTGACCAAAACAAAATTACACTTCTGTAGATGGCAGTTCTGCTTGGTAGCTGTTTCTGAATGTCAGTAACTAACAACTTTCAAATCTACGGTGGCAGATATATCTGATATTTAAGATGCTATGACGCTGGATGATAGTTGAGTCGTTAGTGTTCATGACTTCTAGGTTGTTGCTCCTGGGTTTGAATCGCGGTTTAGGCATGGACATTTTCTTTCTCTCTCTCTGTGCTTCCTTATACTTTCTTCTAAGATGATGGATGAATGTAACCCACCGTATAAAAGGGTTTGGTGTGGTATAACGTGGATAATGTAACTCGCCTCCGTGACTTGGTTCACAGGTGCCCACCAGGTAACGCTAAATGAGTACCAGTTCCAGACTTTTTATGGCGAATGGTTAGTCACTCAGTATCCACTGTTAGAAAGAAAAATGTCGTGAGTTCTGGTTCTGTAACGCAACAAGGCGTCGCGTGTTTTTTTTTCCCCTACTTTATTACCGTTCGTAATGTTTCTCATATAATTCATCTCAAAGTATTAAATAATATCCACAATACTTTAATTTGTACCAAACAAATAATATTTAAAAACAGTACTTTTTCTGCTCCTATTTTTACAAGAATACTTATCCTGAAAATAAATCGGCAAATTAAGCAAATAAGTATTTCTTAACAATTCAAAGAAATTAGAATTATATAATTTAAAATATCTTTTGTTTAATTATAGTGGCTCTTATAAAAAAACGTGAATGCATGCAAATTATTTTAAGAAAAAGGCAATATTGCTCAATATTAAGAAAGTCAGAGAAAATACTTATCATAAAAGATTTAAGAGAAATAAAAGGAATTTTAACTTTCTGTCTATAATTCACAATTTCTTAAGCTATCTGTTAAGAATACTGCCAAAGAAGCAATTCCAGACAATTTAAATGAATTAAAAACGAAAAAGTAAAACACATTTTATTTTAAAACGAAGCTTATTTTACAGTTCAAAATCAATAAGCATTTCAAAATATAAATCTGTGCACTCGTGACAAAGAATATTATCAGTTTACATAATATATATAGCCTTTAAGTTATTTAATATAATTATTTTTTATGTTACATAATATAAATAAAGTCAATTTTTAAATTTACTTTATTTATTGATCTGTGTTTGCTGTTGTTACTTACGACACTTGGCGAAGTCAAGTTTTCATCCGTCAGGAACTGGGCGAATGAACACAGTGCCTCCTACGAGGGTGGAAGTACGATTTTTGGCTTTTAAAATAACTTCTACACATTCAAAATAAATAAATTATTGTTATACTAACAAACAAAATGATCTTTCATTGCTTTTTATGATGGTTATAAGAATTTTTAAAAAGCAAATAAAAAAAACCAAAACATTTTTTTGTCTTTAGAGGTAAAAGGTTTAGTAAAAAAATTTATTCATTTTTTGAAATGGAAACCTTAAACAAAGAATGAGGTATGTTTCAGTCCTGTTTTACAAGTTCAAAACTATCTTTCTCGAATCTCACAAATTCCTTTTTCCTGTCTTATTCTACAAATTTAAAAATATCTTTCTCGTTCTCAAAAAAATTCTAACTGGTTAAAATATTTTCTTTTATACATAAAAAAAGTACATTTTTTTATACTTTTGCGCTATTTCAACTAAAGTTCCATTTAAGTAAATGTGGCATGTCTAAATATATTAAGTCATTATTTTTTCCAAAATTACTTATGAGTTAAATATAATCCTGCTTAGTCACAATGCAAGTCCAATAAACAAAGTTTTCTCCAAAATCCGAACATTAGTTACTGAAAACCTAATAAATTTGATTAAAAATATTTATACAACTACATGTAATTTCAAATATTCAAACACTAAAGGCATTATAAATATTTAATTTGGGTTATTTTTCCCCTTTAACTGCTTTTATTTTTTCTCCTTTTTCGTTACTATTGGAATAAAAGAAAATGATAATCGCAACGAAAGAAATTTCTCCCACAATATTACCGTTTTCGAATTGCTTTCTTAAAATAGTGTTGTAATTGGTAATATTTTTCTTTCTGTATATGAGGAAATCAAGTCTGTCCTAAAATATTTCTCGAAATTAATTTAAACATGTGATATATATGAATAAGAACTGCTGATTACAGGTATATTTATTTATATCTACCCTCTTTTTTGTAAATAATTTGCGCATTTTGCAGAGAATTATTCATATTCTTATTTTATCTCATTTATTTTTGTATACATTTCTATATTATATTTAGGGTAGAGAACTGAAAAATAAATAAAGCATAAGTATTTGCTGGCTTAAATGTTGGATCTGTTTCTGATGCGCTTGAAGCGGAAAGACATTCATTTTATAGAACATTTTTATATATTACCGACTTCTAAAGTTAATGATATTTTAATTTTAAAATTACTAGCCCATTCATTAAGTTTCAGATAGTGAAATTTGTTTGTTTGTAAAAAAGTTTTTTTTTTTTTTTTTTTTTTTTTTAAATTTAAATTTTAAGTAATTTAAACTATAGCTTAGTACACAGCAGAGAAAAGGTGGCTGCAGTAGCCTGGTTGGTTAAGGCCTTCTACTCATTTTGCGGAAAAAAGGTTGTGAGAACGAATCGCGGCCTATTCGAAGATCCATTGTGTTCATTAATGGTGACTGGAGTACGTAAAATATGTCGTGATCACACTGTCACCCAATGTTCTCATTCCAAATTAATACTCCTGGGGGTGTTAGGAGCCAGGACTTGGAGTTTCCCTGGCTTCTTATCTTTTAATTGAAAGGCCCTAATGGTGCTGCTATTTATGGGCCAAAGCCGCACTTTAACGCTCATAGGGGGGCGGGTGTTCTGTTCATAAACGAAAGGCACTCGTTCTGACTTTATTCGTCGAATCCCTTAAGGGCGGTCTTGACCTCGCCAAGTGTCATATGCTCATCGTGTTCACATAGGATATTAAATCCATCGTGTTCACTAAAGGGGTTGGGACACGTTAAATATATCGTAGTAGCAAAGTCTTCCAAGTTAAATGATACCGCTAAAGGTAACAATTCGAGGGTCATCTGCTTGGTCCCTCCTTCTAGCTTAAGAAGAATCTCACTCGGTTGTTTCCACCTAACTGGTACAGCCCATCTCCAGGCTTGGTACATAGAAACATGCTCGTAAAAAAATAAAAAATAATAATAATAATTCAAGAAAACCTAGAACTAATTTTCTATGCATTTAAGACAACCAGCCATGTAATATGTGTCTACTTATTTATCGTTCCAATAGCGATAATCTATGTTGAATAGTGCTCAACTGGTTCAGAACTTAAATTCTGAGGTTCGATCCCAGGCCCTGTTAAAAAACTGGAGATGCACGCTTCGTACCTGCGTGCGCGCCTGTCGTAGTGAATGCTTAGGAGTTTTTTCCCGGGCGACTGTCTATGAAAATTGCTTTCGATATTCGGTACATGGCTTAAAACGATCTACAAGGTATCAAAAGCATTTTTCTTCTTCTGATCATGTATAAAAATATCAACTATTAATAAAACAAAATTTTTATCTCTAAATTTGTACGTAAGTTCTGTACCAACTAATTGATCATCGCTGATTGCTCACATGCAATGTGTGTGTGAGTGTGGTTCGCATTATTTAAATTGACCCAAATTCAGATAAAGATCTTGTCTCTGACAAAAGGTTAACCACTCCCTCAACTGCTGAACAGATTGAGAAAATGTAGGGACGTATGCTATGCAAAAATGTATCAGCACTTACGTCAATCAATCACGTTGGATGTCTTTTGAGCAGCACTAGGCTTTAGAAATTGCTTGACCTTTGAACATTTTCTGCTTTTTCATTTTACGGAAAGATGTTTCATATACTTGTTAGAAGAAAATATTTTTTCCAAATCCTCCCTTTCTTTCCTTCGCTAGAAAAATTAAATTATTAATATATGTATATATATATTAATAATTATTATATATAATTATAAATATAATATATATGCACATGTATATATATAATGTATTTACATAAACAAGCATTCACATCTATACATCGGTAACAGACCTTCCGCTTCTTCTGATAAATATCGATTGCCGCTCGCACTCGAAAATCTCTGTCTCTGTACCGTTAGTAGAGAAAGCAAACAGAATTTCTTAGTAACATTTAACTAACTGATTTTCACTGAAACTTGGTGGTGATTTTTGGTGGGACAATGATTTTTTTTTTTATGAAAAGATCATTTAACTGTAATGAATTACTTAAATATAACGTGGACGTTTAGACGTGGATGGTCTGTGTGGTTAGAGTGTAAATTTCTTTATCAGAATGTTGTGAGTTCCAATCTCGACCCTAACATAAAACCATCGTGAACACTAAAAGCTGATGAATTTCGTAAAATAGATCATGGTCGCAATGTCCTCCACGTGAAGTGATTTTCATTACCGTGACGGGCTATATTTTAGGGTCTTCATCTTGGTCTCTGCTTATAAATTAGGAAGACAAACCCGCTTTCAAGGGCACATTGGAAAATCCAGTGAGTAACACGCTATATAAAGATACCATCGCCCCTGTCCATTGTAGTACAGAAAAATTAAAATCCTTAGCATTAGACATATATAACACATAAACATTATATATGCAGTTTGTGTCAGTAGGTAGAACTTGAACTCAATTGTGTTAAAATGTGCTGATGCATGAAAATATCCCATTCCGCTCTTCTAATTACTTACCAGAGAAGTCACAACCAGCTCTGAAACCCCAGGGGAAGCGGCTCGATATTTATGGCTCCAATCAGAGTAACATTTGAGAAAAGGGGAGCCATTTCAGTGTGACATCGCCAACTGCGAGCGAGGGAGGATTTTTATTCCCGGATCGCATGTGAACTTAATCTCATCGGTTTCCTCTGGTGACTTTTGTAACGAGGTCCATTCTTCCGAAGGATCCCATTTGGAAGGAATATGAAACCTCTCCATTTCGCCAGAAATGATTTTTGAAAGTTTTGTTTCATCACATATTGGATTAAAGAATAAGCTCTCGACTAATGGTTTCCTGCAAAGATATCAAGTTCTGGAACAGCTTGTGTACTTTAATGAATAACGGATCTGCAGTACTAAAAATATATATTGTAACTATATTAGCTTTTTTTCAATTATTTTTTTATCGTTGATTTATTTTTCCTATTTTATTTTATATATTTTATTGCATATTTAAAGATAGTTTTCATCAAAATTTAAATAAATGTTTTTTCTTGTATAATTTTTTTATATTAATGTCTATACGATAAAATTATTTTAACCATAATTTTATTTCAAATAAGGACTATTATTAAGTTAAAATATTTTTTTTGTCTCATTACTTTATAAATACATATTGGAATAAAATTAATTTCAACTCTAATGTACTTACTTATAAATGCCTTAGTGAAAAATATATTTAATTATTTTATTTTTATAAGATTTTTCATCGAATTGCTTTCAAAGAATCATTTTATTTCATTCATGTTTTTGCTTTGAGTTTGCCTCAATTATGTGAAAATATGCTTTGAATAAAATACTCTTCACCCAATTGTTGTCTTGTGGCAGCTCGGCTGGCAGTATCAGGTGCGCTTCTCCACTTTTCCAACTGAACCATTATTTGGTGTGGAGTTCGATTTCCTCAGTACACACATGCCATAGGTTCCAGTTTATAGTGTAGGCAACCATTCACAACCCATTTATACAAGGAAAGGACAAAGAAGAGAGAGAAACGAAAGTATATTCAAGCCCGGAATCGGGATTCGAACCCAAGACCACACTATTAGCATTATTTTTAATGATAATACCTTTAAAAAATTAAACAGACGTAAAGTGAGAAGTTTTCAAGGAGCTTTAAAAAACAATCAAAGAAGAAATTAGAAAAATACTCCGAAAAGGGTTAGAAAAAAACATCTTTTAGCTTGGCCTTAACTAAACTAAGCTTTTCTGAAGGAAACCACATGAAAACTTTCATGGGTAAATTACTTAATTTAATATTAATTCATGATGCATTGAAATCGGTCACATTATTTTTGAATCAATTTGTATTTTTTAAAGAAATTCATTGGAATTATGTGAATAACTGTCAGCTTTTAGTAAAATGTATATATGTGGTTCCCTTACGGTATTATATATTTATAATTTTATAAATGAGTTGTTGCGTCATGAAACATTTCTTCAAGTTGTTCTCACATTTGACACTTCTAAAGCCCGCCTGTCAGAGACTGGGTAAATGAAATCAGAAAGAGCATCTTCTGTTTTTGTACAGAGCACCCCCTAAAAAGGTGGAAGTACGACTTCGGCTCACAGATGGCAGCACCATCTGGCCTTCCTTTTTTTAAATGGAAGCAAAAAAAATCCCAAGGGCTTACTCCTAAACTAACACCCCCAAAGGTATTAATTTGAAATGGAAACAGGGAAGACATTGCGACCAAGACATATTTTACGTCCCCAGTCGCCATTAATGAACACGACGGATCTTCGAATAAGTCAGGATTCGAACTCTTCGCCTTCTGGTAACGAGACCGACTACCTAACCAACCAGAACACCACGGCCCTTTTTCTTAATTTTAAAAGTGCGTATTGTTTAATAAAAGAATCTATGCTTCAATCTATAAATAGCTATCATGCTATAAATATTCCATCATGCTTAATACACCTTAAAACCGTTTAACGAAAAGTTGAAATGAAAAGTAAGAGCATTATTTTTGGTTTTTTGTATAGTATATTATATTATTCGGTGAAGAATATTGTAGTTTATTTAATCTCCATTAAAACCATGGAATAAATTTTTAATCTTAATTTATAAACTGATAATTAAGATTATCAGTTTATTTACTTGCATTGTGTATTAAATTCACTAAAAAAATATTCAAACACAGTTAAGGTATGTGAAAATAGTTAAATGTTAAAATTAATATTAAAAATGCAGTTTAATGTAATGACCATTACATTTATTGTTGATACAGTGTATTGAAGCAGGCTCACGCTTGGAACTCAGAATAATGAAAAATATAAATTACAAGGCAAATGCCTTAACAAATAAAAAGCATAATATATTATCATTCCTGATTTTTCCAAACTAAAAAGAAAAAAATTGGGTACATATTTTGCTTATTAGTAGCATGATTGAACATGGCATCTTTCGGAAAAACAATTTGCCATTTCAACTGAATTCAAACTTTTACGAAATCATAGTCTCAACAGTAAATAGCTCATGAAAATACGTCACTGTAACCAAATCCACAGAACCTTAGAATTGTGGACTCCAAAGGGTTATTATTTTGCCAATTATGTATCCAAGTCCAAAATGACATTCCACCCTAATCTGTTGACTCGGTATGCTTTGAGATTTCCACTCACGTCGTATTCTACGCATTCACCATGCGGAACGAAAATAGCTTCCATTGGAACGAAATCTCAGTAGAAAGGCAATGTTTACTCCAGGAGGAGTACATAGAGAAAAAAAACTGCAGGAAGGACTGAATGACGAAAACATCTCGTTAGGGAAAGTGCTTCAGGAGACCAAAGAAAGCATCCTGGACACGTGCCACTGCACCCACGCATTTAAATGAATTCCTGGCTTGTGGATATCGCTGTCATTGCGAATCGCCATTCATCGCCGAGATCCAATTAATGGAGAGAGTTCTGACCGCGAGGTGTGTGCCTTTTCAATGCTGAATGAAGGCGGGGTCGGAGGTGATTTTGTAAATAGGGTTTCAAGGGAATAATGAATGAAGTAATCTCGTTGAGTTCATAGAAGATGCTTCCGTGTGAGATGATGGAATTCGGGTCGAAATTAAACAGAACTGATAGACGAGTAATGAAGTGTTGTGATTTGTTACCCGATTTCTGTTAATTATTTTCAGATTAATTTTTGTGTATTTTCAGCCATTTTGTTTTGTGGTATTCATGATATCAAGAACAGGTGATAATTTCAGTATACGTTTATTAAAGGCATAACTATGTGAACTTAATGCTTAATTCTGTCCGATCTTATTCTGACAGGTTGTTGTTGGGTTGGGTTTTATGGCGCAAAGTCCAATATGGACATGCTGCGCCAAAAATTATATTTAAATGAAACCTTGTTTAAAACCCAACCTCCACTTTAAAATGTTAAAATACAAAAATAAGTGTATAACATTTGTTTAAATTGTAAAGAATAATTGGTAAAATGAAAGTAAAAATAAAATTCATAAAATCAAGTTGATACTGTTTAAATAAAATAAATAAAACCAATTGCCTTTAAAAAGGCAAAAAGGTTTCTTATTCTGACAGGATAAGTGAGAAAATGTCTCAAATAAAACAATGGAGTTTGTAAGTCAATCTGATTAATATAAATGCATTAAAACAGAAAAAATCAGTCAGCAATGCAGCAATGTCAGAGTCATATATATATATATATATATATATATGTGTGTGTGTGTGTGTGTGTGTGTGTGTGCACGCATGAATTAATAATTAATGAAATTATTTCATACAATTGCTGAATTTTTTTCCATTCTTCATGGATATATTATAAAAATTCTGGCAGCGATGCCATTCCAGAATGTCGACTTGAATAATTTTTATTCTACGCATTTTAATTTATATTGAATCTAAAACTATTTCTTATTTCGATTAATTGAGGATTAATTATTTATCGAATAAAAATTTGAATTTCATTTAAAAATCCCATTTTTAAACAATTCAATTTTTTTATTTCTGCTGGAAAATTTTGCACTGTTAAAAGTAAAACTTTGTGGTAAAACATAATGTCTATAAAATGTAAGAAATATATTTTCAAAAAATAATTATCATGCAAAAAAGATTTAATTTTTATTAAATTATTCCATAAAACAAATTTGTCTTACATTTACGAAGCAAAATTATTGTGAGCAATAATTTCAAAGTAATTAATATTTCAACAACAAATATTAAAACTTTAAAAAATATTATGAAACCTTTTCTAGTAGTTTATACTAATGTTAATATTAGCATAATATAGAGAAGAAAATATTATAAATATATTTTTATAAAAATGTAAAACTCATTTTTATGTTTATGAAACACAGTATCCTCATGAATTTAGATATAATACTTATTTGTTTTTCTTTTCATAAAATGATTTTGTTTCAGGTGTGCTGTTTGCTGAGTCATTGGGCCAAAACTGCAATGTGGAACATGTAAATCACTGTTACGAAACTCTGGTCCATTACGAAGGGGTGGGATTTCCCTTCTATGGCGAAAATGAAGCAGAATTGGATGAAACGTGCAGGTTGGTCTTCCATTTTTCAGATACTCATTCATGTTGTTGTGACTTATGACACTCGGTGGAGACCGTCAAGGATTGGACGAATGAATTTAGGAAGAGCGTCTTCCGTATTTGAATAGAGCATCCTCATAGGAAAGTGAAAGTACGACTTTGACTCATAGATGGCAACACCATCTGGGTCTTCCAATTTAGAGATAGGAAGCCAGAGAAGACTCTAGGCATGGCTCTTAAAACCCATCAGAGGTATTAATTTTGAATGGGAACATAGAAAACATTGCTACCACAACATATTTTTCGTGCCCCAATCGCCATTAGTGAACATGAGGCATCTTCGGATGAGACGGGATTCGAACTCACTATTTTCCGGTAACGAGAAGGACACCCTAACGAACCAGGCCCCCGCGATCTCATTATGATTTTTATACATCGAATGCAGGGAAGATAGGAAATGTATGCCTGAATGAAAGAACTATATCCGAATATTGTTCCTTAATTTTGAAAATATGTTTTGAATATAAAAACCTGGGTACCCACTTATGAAATTTTATTAGAAATTACGCATATGGAAAATAGTCAGCCACTTTTTCTAATCTATTTGTGAAAGATTGGCCCTAAAAAGTTGAGTATTCTTCTAATCGAATAAATAGTGGGGGGCTATTTATTAAAAATAAAATAACTAATGTAGAAACTGATAAAAAAAATTCACATTATAATCAATTATCCGTAATATTAAAAATATGCATACATGCATTGAGTGTTTTTAAATTTTTCACGGCAAATTCTTTTATAATAACTATTAAGCCATCAATTTTACCAAAGTGACTTTTTTTTAAACAAAACAAAATTTTCCAAAAAAAAGATTTTTTTTTTTTTTTTTTTCAAATTTCAGATATTGATTTAATGTTAAATATTTACAATTTAAGGATTTTTTCCAAAAAGTCCTAGGGTAGTTCTAGAATTCGTCTTTGCTATAAGTAATAAAATTGCTTAAATTTTGCTTGCGAATCATTTTACGTTAATACCTTATATTAAAATGTTCATTGAACATAATATCTAAATTTTTAAAGATTAAACATACGTTATGGGAATTTAAATGGTTACATTTTTCCCCTCCTCATAATAATCATCTTAAAATTTCATCAACAAAATATTATTTATTTTTTTATGAAAAATTTATATTATTTAACCTTTTAAATTTTGCAATATTTTATATTTAAACAAAATTACAGTGTAATCTTTCCACTTGTTTTTATAAAGAATTTTTTATCCAGAACAAATTTTTATTATTTTTTAAAGTTCAATAAAATAATGGTATTTAGTGATTCCTTTCATAGCAAATAGAGAGAATTAATGCTGAAATATTGTAGTTTAGAGATTCACGTATGATTAGTATATTTTCATAAATTATGAACTAGATTTCCTCTGTATCACATTTGAACGCTATTTATATTTAAGATCAAATTCTTGTAAACGCAAATTACAAACAATTGTATTGCAAATGCTAATAAATCTTCACCAAAATATATAATTTAAATAAAAATAAAGTGTAATTTTCTGAAAAATTACACTTTCGTTTTATTCAAATACATTTTTTGGAAAACATCTGATGACAGAACTTGTTAAACGCAGTCGTTTGCCTGATAAATTATGGACTGTTAATCAAGTGACGTGATCGATACCTGATATGGAACTCTCCTCTCCACTTCAAAGCATACGCTGAACTGGCAGCCAAATGTTCAGCACTCTGGTCTCCATGGGTTCGAATCCCACATCAGATTGGATTTTAATTGTTAAATATTCATCTTAAATGTTGTTGTTACATACGACATTTGATGAAACCAAGCCCTACTTCAGAGACTGGGCGAATGAAGTCAGACAGAGTGCCATTCATTTTTCAACAGAGCACATCCCTAAGAGGGTGGAATTGCAACTTTTGGCTCATAAATGTCAGCACCATCTGGGTCTTTCAATTTAACGATAGGAAGCCAGAGAAGAACTACGACCTGTGGGTTCCTAACATTCCCAGAGGTATTAATTTGGATTGGGATTATGTAAAACATTGCAAACATGATATATTTTGCCTACACCAGTCGCCGTTAGTGAACATGTCGGATCTTCGGTTAAGCCGGGATTCAAACTCACCACCTTCCGATAACAAGAATGACACCTTAACCGTTCAGACAACCACGGCCCTTTTTAAAGTGTAAGTTTTGGTGTCTCGTTGACTTTCGTGTAGACTTAAAGTCCTTATAGTTAAGTATCCACATTAAATAGTATGTATGCCCACGTTACAGTCATAATGTTCAAAAAAATAATTATGGAACAAAAAACTAACAAATGAAAGGACAATGGACCCAAAGTTTTGGGTTGTATCGGTGGCTAAGCACATTAGCTACCAGCAATAATGAGGTCATTTAATGAGCAGAAACGTCGTTTTTGTTCACCTCAGTGACATTTCTCATGGATGTTCTTGGTAATTCTCATAAACTAATCTCCATATTTTAACTCACTATCTTCGGAATGAAGTATGTGTTTCAGACAATTAATTTAGAATAAAATAAAATGATTTTAAAAATAAATCCTTTAATTTCATTGAAATGTTCTTGCAGCATGATAAACGATTCCTTCGAGTGTGTGGAAACTTTCGTGGACATATGCGATGGTAAATCTTCGTGCAACACGGAGTGTCAGGAGTTGATTGCTGAAGTAGACTCCTTCTCCAGGAATACAAGGCTGCGAGAAGTTCACAAGGACCTCTGCGATCCCAACAGCGCCATCAGGCAAGGTAGGATTCTTATCTTACTTTGGTCACAACAAGAAATGAAAATCAGTGACCTCACACAATCGCACCAAGTTTTTGATACAAATTGTTGTATTATAGACTTGCTTAACTATTTTACATAATTATTTCAATTGGTCACGATTCTATTATGATTGTCAATCGTAATTCGTTTATTACAGTTCTAAAATACGCATGCTTTAATTTAAAATCAATTATTGATATTTAATCTTTGTAAATTTGTTGAAAATTTAGTTTATACTAACGAATTCAAGCAATACGATACCGTTTTCAAAATAATATTAGTTTCTGTTAAACCGAAAAAAGATTCAATCACTTAGCGATAACCAAATTCTGTTGTAATTCAGATATACAAAATTGTTTCAAATTTTTCTCGTTATTACATATGACCCTTAGTGAAGTCAAGCTCATGCGTCAGGGACTTGACGAATGAAATCAGAAATAGAGTCTTCCGTTTTTGAACATAGCGCCCCTCAACGAGGGTGAAAGTACGACTTTTGGCTCATAGATGACACCACAATCTAGATCTTCCAATTTATAGATTGAAGCCAGAGAAGACACAAGGTCTGGCTCCTAAAACCCCCGGACGTATTCATTTGGAATGTGGGAACATGGAGGGCATTGTGAACACACCATATTTTATGGGCCCTAGTCGTCATTGGTGAACACGGCGGATTTTCCGATTAAGCAAGATTCAAACTCACCACCTTCCGGTAATGACACAACTAGGCCCAATTAGGCCACCATGCCATCCCAAGTTTGTAAAAGATTTAATTTTAAAAGAAAACCATAAAAGTAAAAAACTGCTGGAAACGTGCGAGGAAATAATAAAAATACATCTTCTTTCAATGCAATAAAATTTGCTCAGCCTTTAAATAAATAAAAACTGTGTGCGTTGATTATTTAAATTAAATATATTATAATTTCTTTTCAGAAAAATTTCAGCTCAATTTTAAAACTATTAGTACTACTAATCTAAGAAATGTTAAGATTTGCTTTTTCTCAATCAATCATCTGATTAAAATTTGTTTTTCTTCTCCTCTAAGCTTATTTTACCACTAAAATAGATAAAAATATGAAATTTTTGAATTTAAATGAGAATAAAAATAAGCTTAAATTACTTGAATGAAGATACACTATGAAGTGTTTTCTATATAGAAACTGCATACATTTTTAAAATTTTGATATAATTAATACAATCTGGGATTAATTTTGTATAAAGCAGATTAAATTAATTACTAAAAACTAAATTAGAAAGTGCACAAGTCATTTAATATTTAACAAGTAGAAAACTAATTTTAGAAACTCCAAATTATAGTAAAAGGAGTTTGTTGGGAAAACTAATGAATGTTTTATTAGACCCAGTACTGAATAATGAATAACTTGTTAAAGCTTGCTTAGAATTCAAATCTGTATTCATGAATTAGTTTTTCTTCTGTAGCTTACCTGGAAAATTACTCCTGTCTTGAAAGCAACTCCCACTATTACGCTGCTTGCCACAACGACTCTCAGATGTCGCAAGAACACATGAGTACCATACAGGACCCCGCCGAGTCAATCCCTGTTAGATGCTGGTAAAGTACTTTTATTCTGAAATGTAGCTGAGATTGGTAACATGCTTTAAAGTTCAGATAACTGAATAGCTTATAAAGCAAATCATGAATCGTTCAGAATTTGTGAATGAATCATTTGATTGATATTAATGCTTAACATTACTCATCAATGAAAATTAATTAGCATGATTGTAGAAAATTTTACCGCAAGTATATTTTTTCAATATAAGTATGTAGTATAAAAATAGTTTCGCAGAAATAAGTATGTTTCATTTGTATTGCTTTTGCAATTTTGACTATATAAATATATATATGCGTGTGTGTAATATAAAACAGCAAATAAAATGTGTAGAAAATAGAAAGCAAATAGAATGAAATACAATATCTACCAACAAACATTATAAGCAATCAAACCAGTGCAAAAGAAGCTATTGAGAGAAATGCCAATATATATAAAATAAGATAATTTGAAAAGAGAAAAAAAATCAAAGAGACTATATAATGCAATACTAATAAGATAAAATCTAGAGAAGCAACATAATACAAATAGGGAAAAGGCATAGGGACCACGTCTTCATCAGGATGGAGATGGTCAACCATGCAAATGAGATCATCTCCTTCCTGATGAAGACGTGGTCCCTATGCCCTCTCCCTATTTATACTATATTATATTGTTTTTCTTCATTTCGTCTTCTTGATTTGGTCTTATTAGTATTAAATTGTATAGTTTCTTTAATTTATCTTGATCTTCTAATTATACTTTAATATATTTAATCTACAGTAAACATTTTAAACTACTTTAACTTCTTAATACAACTTGTAAATAAATATTCCTTATTTCTTTTGGCAACCATATTCTTCTATATTTGATATATTTTTCTCATTGTATTGCTTTGCCTATGCATTGTTTTGTTTATTTTTCAATGTATTACTTTGATTCCATTTATTTCAATTTTAATATAGGTGTACTTTCTTCTTAAAGAGACACTCTTCGGAGGAATAACACGAATATTTTAAGACCTTTGTCTTTCGTGTTAGTCAGAAAAGGGTGTCTGTTTTGCAAAGCTGACCATCTCTTTCCTGATGAAGACGTGGTCCCTATGTTCTTTCCTTAATCATATTATATTACATTTTTTATCTTGATTTTTTCATGATTTTGTCTTATTGATATTAAATTATATAGTTTCTTCTTTGTTTTATCTTTATCTATTAAATGTATCTTACTTAAATTATATCGGCATTTCACACAATAGCTGCTTTTGCGCTGGTATGATTGCCCTTAATACTTATTTATTTTTTGATTAATATTGTATTTTCTTTTTCTATACATTGTATATATATATATATATATATATATATATATATATATATTTATATATATATATATATATATATATATATATATATATAAACGACAAAAATATTCATTAAGCTCTTGGAAGTCTTTGACAGGTTTATTCATGGAAAAAGAAAAATGCATATGCATAAAGCATTACACGAAATATCTGTCCTCACCCCTTATAAGTGAAACATCAAAACAATCTGTTGGAAAAATAGATATT
>JAPDSC010019979.1:46805-59532 GCA_026290005.1 Latrodectus geometricus | reverse complement strand
ATTGACTTCAAGTTTTTTTCGAGTAAAAAATTAATTGTGAAAACATAAATGGACATTATTTCAGATTAATATATATATATATATATATATATATATATATAATAGACTAAATTTTGTTAACATGTAATTTAATGTAATTTACTAACTTGTCTTTAACTCCTTTATTCAACTGAAAAATTAAATCAATTCTTTGTTTTAACTGACTGTAAATATACGTCTCCTTTCTCTTTATTAATTTTAAAACATAGTTATGATTTTGAAATGTATGAAAGCAATAAAGTATAGAATTAATTAATTAATCAAAACGTAATTAATCAATTAAAATTATTAATTAAATACCAAAAATGTTAATTAATTGGATACCAAATAAAATAAGGAATCCAACAATTGATAAGCGAAATTCAGAATAAATAACTAGTCTTGAGAGAAATTTTTTTAAATATTTTAAAATCCACGCATAAAATTTGATCACTTTAGAGGAAATTAAAAACTCTAAAAAAATATTGATTAAAATTAAATTATAAAAGAAAAAAATGGTTCCATTTCTCATGAAATGCAATGCTTTATTTAGTATCTGAAAAACAACCTAAGAAATATCATAAAATATTTAGTTCCGAAAATTGTTTTCTATATATATCAAAACTTGTATTGCACCTTCACCTGTATGATATAATACATATATAAATTTTATCACTCCAATATTTCATTTTAGACAGTCCTCCAAAGGTAATCAAAACAGTGACTAATGCCCCCCTCCTGTTTTTACTGAAAATTTACGACAGAGTTCCGAAACCATTATCAATAAGGTGAGTAAGCCTCAGCGATCCCCACCCAGAGAATTTTCATCACTTATGAAAATCATAGTAGAATAAGGGGACTGAACACATGCCATATGGTCATGGATACAGGTCAAATTGTGGCGTCACCTCACCTGTGAGAGTGATTAATATCAGACTAATGAAAACACTCTCGGTTCAGTTGGTACCCGTCTATGTTTATCTTTTGAATCATTTCACTATCATAATGAAACGATAAAAATGTGGCGAATAAAACCAGTCGTACTCAAAATAATTGAAACTTAATTATCTCGAGTTGTAATCATATCGAAAATTGAAATAATTTTTGATAATGAGTCACTTTAGAATTGATCTGCGTGACTGCATTTGTTTTCATTACTATTGTATCTGTGGAACTAGCATCGGAAATGATGTCATTCCATTTGATAATGACGTCAAATACCAGCTGTCAGATATTTAGAGATAATTCTTGAATGGTATATCATCAGAGAGACAAATTAAGCAGATTTATATTAGAGTTTAAAAGTAATTACTGTTTTCTTAAGAACTTTATGTTTTAATGAGATGAGCTGTTATACTTATTTGAGAAATTTTGAAAGAAATAGTAATATATTTTAAATGAAACAGAAGATAATCAAATCAATGAAGTTTTATACTTTTTTGATCCACTTTTCTTAAATGTTTAAAATGATTCGAAATAGAAGAAAATCTATCTTCCTTGATATATATATATATATATATATATATATATATCTATATATATATAAAATATTCCATCTGTAACAAAACTTTTATTCAGCCTCATTTTGACTTTATCCTAATTGTTAATATAAATTTGTTTTTATGTTTATTGCTAACGATAAAATTTTTTTGCACTTATTATGAAAATTTATTAAATCACCAATATAGAAAATCTTTGAGATTTCAAGCACATGAATTAAAATTAGAAACAGTTTAAAATTCACAATTAAAAAGTATTTATAATTGAACAACATTAAAATTATGCACATTCAAATGTTTGTCTGATAATTTAGGAAATGTAATTTCAAATAAGCTCTAGTTTCATTATGTTTCTTGATTTTTTTAAATATATCTTTCTTAATACCAAGAAATGTCAACATCAATTTGATTAACCAATTTTCATTTAAGTTTTCAAAATCATACATTTCATGTTTCGGAGTTTAATTTGTATATTAAATTGTAATGCCATGATTATAAAATCCAAGATTTAGTGTTAAAATTGAAAATTATTGAGTTAAAGAGACATATATTTTAGCTTGAAACCGTGAAATATATAGTATGGCAATAAATAGTCAATAAATTTGATTTGCCAGACAAATACTATTTCAATCAGTATGAATTGAAATACAAATATTAGTATTAGTATTAGTCTTAAATCTCAATCACCCATTTTTATCAATTAAATTATTAGATTTTTAAGAGACAATATTATGAATCTTTAAGTCAAAAAAACTGAAATTTCAAAAAAAGAAAAAAATTTTCCTAATATTTTTTAAGATACGCTCTCTAAAGTTATTTATCATGCTTCATTTGTGAAATGCAATTCTAGTTTTCATGATAAATTGCTAGTTTTCAATTAAATTTGTGAAATGCAATTCTAGTTTTTTTTACTCTCCAATTATTTTATATATAATTATAAATTTAGTTATAACATAAGTGTCAATGTTTTTCTTATTAAAGCTTTTCTATGATTTCAGTTTTCATCTGATTGTTCTGTCATACTTTTTAAGCAAAACATTTATTAAAATTATGCATCATCAATCTTTTAATTATTCTTAACAACTTCTAAAATATAATTCATTTCTAATTCAAACAATGTTTAAGTGGTCTTTCTATTTTATTTTTAATATTTAAAAACTTTTTTGCAATAAGTTTAAATAAGTTATGAATGAAATTACTAAAATTTAAATTTAATGTATATTTTACTTTATAAGAAAACGTATCTAATCAATTTTTGAGAATAATATTTGTGTAAATTTGTCAATGTTTGGTTACAGGAATTTCTTACATTCAATAATAAATTATCTAGAGAAATATTTTATAGGTAGATGGAATTTTTACTATTCTATTTCCTTAAATCAGTGAATATTTTTTAAAAAATCTAAATTTAGTAATATATTATTCTAAACTTTAAATTATACATTTTTTAAAAAAAAGGTAATTATTTAAAACATTTTTCATTGTATTATTTGAAATTTTTACACACATAAGAATTTTTCAATTTAATTTGTTTACTTAATGATTGCTTTTTAAAAATTTTAAAAACTAATGTAATTGAGAAACCTTAAATCTTTAGAAGTGTCTTGGGACTAAAATATCTTAACAAAGATAATATATCTTATTTTAATACATTTTTCGTAAAATGTGTGGCATATTACATGCATATAACATTGTTTGTTAAGTGGTAAAAAACTATTTGCCGCTTAACCTTTTTAAAAATTTAATTAAATTACAAACTTATAATTTACCTAACTTTAAAATTAATACATTGCTTTTATTTTACAGTTATTACTTGCTAAAAGACTTAATTAGCAGTATGAGTAGATTTAAATACTTATATTAACCTCTTTTTTTTACTTTTTGATTCAATCTTATTACAGTTTTAATTTATTGTGTAATTACCATGATTTTAACTTAAGCTTTTTTCTAAAAAGAAAGTTACCATTTTACAAAATATGTATTATAGTTAATTAAATATTTTTCTGTTTGATGAAAATATTATATCCAAAGATGAAATCATCACTTGAAACATTTATAGGATTCAAACCACAGCACTTTTTAAAATATAAAAAGGGTGAATATTTCTTTTAATTAAATTTCTTAATTAAAATATATGAGTAATTTGTTTTTTTTCTATATTTAAGGAGCATAATATCCAGAGGTTAATGAAATCTGAATAATTATTAATTCCGATGAATATTGAATTTTAGAAATAATCCATTAGTGTATTATATTTCAAAAGAAATATTTTCTTTTCTTTTTAATATAGTACTATTAAAATAATCAAATATACTTAAAATTCCAGTAAATTTCAAAATAAGAGATAAAAAAACATCTTAATAGATTTAGTATTTTTCATTTAAAATATTTCTAACAGTTTGTTCTAGCATTAAACAAGTCTAACAACTTTTGCTACAAGAATATATTTTAAAAATTTTAAAATAATTTAATTTGTACTCATTAACATGAGTACGTGTTTTTATAGGATCACTTGTACCACATAATATTCATATCATAAGGACTATAAGAATGATAAGGTGTTTGTAAAATTTGTAATTTGTTTATTTATTTCATTAAAGATAATTAGCATGTTATTGAGATATTTTAATGCTCTTTAGTACTCAAAATTGTAACAAAAACTCATAAAATATAAGTTTTGATAAATAAAGAGAAATTGAAAACTAACTTTTATTTTCAACCGTAAATTCCATATCCAAATTCTTATCGTATACTTATATACGAGTATTTCTTCTCAAAAAGGAAAAAGTAATACACTTTAGGAATTTCATATATATTTAAATTTTCAGCCTTAAGAACTTAATTTCAATCGTGATTAAGCCTGTGATGTTACAATTAAAAAATGTTTTCTCATTCAAGATTTTAAAAACCGTGATAAATGTTCTTTAAATAACTGCATTACTTTTAGAGTAACAGTAGTTTATAATTTTGAACAAAGTAAAAATCCTCCTTAATAATCTAATAAAAATTCTTAACACATTAAATAAAATTAAATCTTTGGTATTTTAATGGCTATAAGTGTTATGAAATATTGTTTTAACTAACTGAGATAATTATTAAAATTATAATTTTGGCAGAAGTGAGTGAAAATTTTTAAATTATCTTATTATACATACGCATTGAAATAAAAATATAAAAAAAGAATTAGTTTTATTAAATTATTTATATTTAATAGACAAGTGATTAATTCTGAAATTTTAAAATGAAATTTCACAAAATTTTATTTATTAAATAAATGAGATTGATTTAATAAATAGTACATTTTCCTTTTAAAATAATTATTAATTTAAAAATTGCACACCACATTATAACAGAGTTAATTACTAAAGCAATCATCCTTGTTTGAGTTTGTTCAGTTTGGGAAATACTTCTAGATAATTTAACATTCCATCATAAAAAGTGTTTTAAAATTAAGTCAATATTTTTTCACATGAAGAGAAAATAAATATTTGTCTTTTAATTTCTCTAATTGGGTGGTTCTACAAGTATTTTTAGGATGCATTTTTGTATAAGCCACATTTTAGTTCAAACATTTTATTGTTATAATTGTTTTTACATTCAATATAAAAGTTATTTGGATTAGAAAGCATATTATATTGGAATTTAATAACATATATAATATTTCTAAATTTAGAATAATTTTGAAAACTTAAATTCTGGGATTAAACAGTCAACAATAAATAAAAATAGGATTGCATTAAAAATTGTATATTTCTTACTGGATTTTTTGATTTTCATATTACATAAATAGGTAAATGTAAGGTGATGAGGCGATGAGCAATAAATATCTATATTGATACTGCATAAATACGGATTGTTTTTCTTTAATGAAACTTTCATGTCTAAATGTTATATTGAATATTAAATGTTTATTAGTAGTACTAATTTTAATTTTAATGCGGTAAATGAATTCCTGCAAACATAAACAAAATTCCTTTGTAAGGATTTAATTTGTGGTTTAAAATAATTTCCTTAGAAAAATGCTTTACTTTTCAGAATTCTGATACGTATAGTTAAAATGCTTTTTTAAATAAAAATATAAACTTATCATTTATATTACTCATTTTTGTCTGTGTAAAAAACCATCATTTTTACTTAAATAACATTTTATTTTATAGTAATTTGTCATTAAATAAATTATTGAATAATTATAAACATGTTTTAAAAATGTGGTTACCATATTAAATTAACTTAAAAAATTTAGCTATTCTAACTTATTAAAGTCTTTATATTGATAAATTTCAAACTTTACTGTAGAATGTTTAAAATTCAATCACCCGTAATATAACGAAAAAAAATTTACATAACGAAAATTGAAATAAATAATTTAAACATCATTGAGAAAACGAAATTTATATCGTGTTTAATTTATGAACGAGATTATATTTTAATATCTATAAATGTTTTAAAATTTAAATTTTAGCTTAATACTCAATTATATTATTTATAAAATAAAATAAGAAACGAAATAAGAAGTTTGTAAAATTTCTTAAAAAAATAAATGAAGACAACGTTGTTTATAGCATGGTCTCTACAATTTATTAAATATTTTTCATGTAAAGTTTTTACTTATTATCAATTAATAAAGTTACGTTTTACGATAGTAAAAATATATACCTGTGTCAAATTATTCACACATAACTAAACAAATAAAAGTATAATTAAAAAATTAAAGGAATGCATAAAACTATTTGTTATTTATTTGTTTCATTTAACATGATTGAGATTTATCTTCCTATGAAAAAATCGAAAAAACATAACTTTTCATTAAGTGAAAAGTATATGAATATAAATTAAAATAAATGCTTGTAAACTTTAAAAATATTTCGTTTTTATGTAAATGATACATTTTCTATTTCTTCGTATATAATTCCTTTGAAATTTTGAATTTATAAAAAAATATTCTACATGATTTTTTGTAAAGCATATTTGACAACATAATCTTTATTTCAGTCTACTTTATCAATAATGTGACAGGAAAGAAAACAATTTTCTTAAACATAGATATTCATGTGTAAGGTGTATAGATAAAAAATTTTAAGAGAGAAAAAAAAAACTAAAAACTAAAATTTTGAGCAAATGCATGTGTTAAATGCGAAAGAATTTATATAATGTTTTTGGAAAGACCAGATGAATACATTCATCAATTTGCATGTGAGCAAAATCATTTGTAAAAGCATCTCTTAAATTGAAGAATACATAGTTTTAAGCAGTTGTAACATTAATCTTTGAAAATAAGGTATTGTTATTTATACAACATACTATCGACAGTTAAACTAACATTATTTTTAAAGCAAGGAAACAATTATTTTTTCTTTCATATTCTAGAAAATAAATTGATTTTTGAAGTTTTTTCACAGAAAATATTTAAAGCTAAAAGTTAATACTATATTTTTAATTTTGACAGTTTATACCTACCAATGTTCATAAATCAACAAATTTAGTCTAAAAAAGAGGTAATTATTTAATTTTTTGAATACCTGATTGAATTAGTTAGAGAAATATCAAACTTCTTCTAATAATTCAGAAAGTGGAATTTTTCCTCTCAAAAGGTA
Source organism: Latrodectus geometricus (assembly GCA_026290005.1). NCBI lineage: Eukaryota > Metazoa > Arthropoda > Arachnida > Araneae > Theridiidae > Latrodectus > Latrodectus geometricus. The sequence continues at coordinate 52,421 of JAPDSC010019979.1, read as the reverse complement.
TACACAGGAGAAATAATATTTTAATATCACTACACACGAGCGCGTTCAAGTATTTTACTTAAATAAGAAGAGAACTAAAAGTGCTCTTCTAAAAAACCCGAAAAATAACTCAAGCAAAAAAGTTCAAAATAAAAACGAAAAATAGTCACTCATTAAAATTAGAAAGTTTAAATACATAAAATGAAATAAAATGTTGACAAAATTTAGTCGTATATTCATATAATTTAAAATTCATTAAATTTCTTGATAGCTAGTATTCAGTTTGTTAATTATATTCATAATTATATACAAAACCATGCTCGTTTACTTAATTTTGTTAAGATGTACTTTATATTCACAAAACAAATAAGATTTGATGAATCTTGACTGATATTTATATTTATTAATTTTAATTTATATAGCCTAAGTTTATTTCATTACGTTATAATCTTCATTTTTTGATAGATTTTATTTATTAAAACATCAGTTGACTTCTCTGATTATTTTATATTGAAACATTTGAAAGTATTTATTTCTTTTATGACATTTTGTTTAATTAAACATTAAAATTTCTATATTCTTAGCTTTACGTGAGGAAGAAACCATTTTACGGCATAACATATTTGCATTGTCTTCACTAATAAAAAATACTTTATGACTAATTTTTAATATATTCTGATTAATAAATTATCAATTTTGAGTTTCAATATAATTTTATTAAAAAATATCAATCTCTTATAAAGTTTTTAAGACATTTCATTCAGTAATATATCTTTTACACAACTACTATTGTACAATGTGCTTTTTTCTTAAATTTATAATAATGCGCTTCTCAAACCTACCTTTTGCTAATTTTTAACTTAATATTTAATCAATTTATCAAAGTAAAATTATAGTTACTAAAAGATATTCTTATAGCTTACTTTTAAAAATCAGGAAACTTGATTCTGATGTCCCAGGTACATTAAATTCGAGAAGTTTGTCAAGAATCTTTACATAGTTGCAGAAGATGATTTACTCGTTCACATGTGTTCCAAGTGTGTCTTAAAAAAAGTTTGCACGTGCTAATGATCGCGTAAAAGATCGGAAGTGCGGCACATTTAAAGTAAAGCAAAAGGAGGGGATGTTTTTTTTCGGTAACTGCTTCATTTAAGAAAGAACTACTTTCCGCTCTGAGTTGAAGTGAAAAATAGAATATTGTACAAAGTATGTGCTTTCCCACATTAAAACCGAAAATAATATGAGCCTATAGTTTATGATGGAAATATATGAAACAGTGAGCACGAAAATGTGCTCCAAAATTTGGAACTAGTTAGTTTAAAATTAGTTTCTTTTAATTTTGTTAGCTTTTACGTGGAATAAGGTACATAGTTGTTAACTGGTTAGTTGTATATGCAATTTTTTGACTTCACATTTTATGTAACTATAAAAATACTTGAGATTATATAAATATTCTGTAAAGATAAATAAATTTTGAAGTGGACATTTTTATTCTTTTTTTATATAAAAAAGGATATCAAATTTTGAAAAGTGATATTAATATTTTCTTATCTGTAAGCATTTTAATATATATATTTTGTAATTAATCAACGCATTATTTACTTTTCAATGCATAACAATTTACAGTCTAAATCTTATAACTTTGTCATTCATTCTTTTTTTTGACATTGAAAATGCATTAAATATAAAAATTAAATAAATTATTGTATTTCCTTAATTTTGGATTGAATAAATTATAGTATCTGCACTTCTTTGCAGAACCGTTTTTCAAAATGTAGATTTAATTATTAGCGGCTATTTTCTTTAATGAAATTACTCTACATAAAACAATCAATTGTAGTTTCAATTTTCAACTATGCTATTATTATTGTTACCAAAATATTTGTGATTTGCTGGGAAGAAGCTGTCTATAGATCATGAAATGCATTTTTTAATCCTTTGATTGCTGAGAAACGTGTTTGTTTCAAACATAAAAATTGAAATCTGTTCGATACGTAAGCTTGGAATTTCTAAAAAAAAATATTTTTTAAATTAATATTTTTAATTGAAATAATGAGAAAAAGACAATGGAAAATTAATATAAGTATTAATATTGACAACCTAAATATCGTATTTTCTTGAATATGAATTATATAAATGTCATTAATTTAAAAAGAAAGAAATTTTTAGCTTGAAATATGGATAATAAATTTTTTTATGTAGTGAAGTCAAAATGCTTTAGAAAAGTAAGAAAAAGAATAATATTCTTAAAGTTTATAAAATTTATATTTTTAAATTTTTTTTTTTTTTTTTTTTTTTTTTTTTTTTTTTTTTTTTTTTTTACTAACAAGTTTTAAGCATTACAGTCTGCAATAAAATCATGTTGTAACAAGGTGTACATCTCTTATATCCACCAAGTTCTTCTCTATATAGGAGAGTAAATCAAAATCAACTTAAAATAGTTTTCATGAATTCACTTGTTTCAACTAAGAGTATCTGCATTAATCTATTTAAATCTTCATTATGTTTTATCTACGAAATATTTTGCAATTAAATTTAAATCTGGATACAGTATAAATGATATTATGCCAGTATATCATGTAATATATATATTTTTAATATTAATTGAGATAAATTGCTAAAGACGATAAAAATATACTCGCAAGCTAAATTTCCTGATTATCAGTCCTTATTTATTATAAATGACAGTTAATAAAAGTCCTGATTATCCGTTTAAACAATAACTAACTTGTTATATTTATATCTATTGTAACGGAAAATTTTTACCTAGCAATGTAATGGCTTTTTTCAAAACAATTGCTTTTTTAGGAACTTAAGAAAATTTTACTACTAAAATGTAAAACTTATATAAAATATGTTAAAATAATTTTCACTGTAGAATGTATTGCTATAATAAAATTGGAAATATGTAACGAAGTCCAAATTAGTGAACTTGAAGTTCAGTTTACAAGAGAATGTTGTTTCATTTGCAAATTTTGAGCTCATATTTCTTCAGATATAAAATGCTGTAAATAATATTGTATTTACAATTTCATTTGATTATAATATTTACCAAACATGTCCCATTTTTGAATTGAAATTATAAATATACATTGAGATGGATTTTATGCCCTCAAGCTTACAAACCATTTTGTATGAAATGTAGAATCAGTTATATATATTGTAACAGGATTTTATAGACAAATAAAGCTTATAAAATATGGATTTCTCTTTGGAAGTACAGAATATATAATTTACAAAACTTTTATCAGGCTTGTTTTGAGATATACTTCTATGATCAAAATATAAAATATAGAATTATCAGTGTTGTGAAGTCTACAAAATTTTAACGTGCTTTTGTGTATTGTATTCATTTAATAGAATTAATAAATTAATTGAAGTACAATTTTCCCATGTTTGTTTACTTACTTGCAGCATATTCCAACTAATATCGTATAACTATATTTATTACACTCTATAAAAATTGCTTTTCGTAATGATTAGAAAAATTTTTTACTCTAGTTTCCTAACTTGCAATACATAAAAAGTACTAAAATTGTCTTCTTGTAGTACTATGTGAATGGAAACATTGTGTTAATATTAAAAAATTTTGTTCAAATGCACTTTCAAATGTTATTATGATTCACATCATCATGGAGTAGTTCTGAAAACATAACAACGAATACTGTTTACTCCAATGTCCACCATAATACTCGGATTTGAATTTAAGGGAATAAATTTGGGATGATATGGGATAGATTCTTCAAGATATGGATACACCACCATCCTATAAACATCAGCTGGAAACAACAGTGGCACCAACATGCTTAGATATCATGAACAGAGCTATCAAAAGCAAACAAAATCCATGCCGCTGAGGATTCGTGCTGTTATATCTTCTACAGTTGAGCCAACTTAGTATAAGAGATAGTTCCTAAGTAAACTGGAGTGACTCAGTGTATTTTAAAACGTCTTAAACAAAAAAAATGTTACCAAGCAACATACTAATTAAATAAACAGAATTAAATAAAAATTTCAAACAAACTTACACATCATTGGTGTACTAATATTTGTTTTTTGTAAATGTATCCTATATTATTTATTTTCTATCTGTAATAACATTCATAAATATTGTTGAAAATCGTAAATTAAAAATTATATAACAATGTGATTGATCAGCAGATTAAAATTAATTTAACTAGTAGCGTTAGAATAAAATTAATAAATGTATGTATAAAAATGCAAAATACACAACAAAATATTACATACCATTTATACCAAAGTAGAACAATTTTTCTAAAGTATTTATATAATCTCTCATTTCATATATAAAATATTTTAATTTGTTAATGTTTGTAAAATTCCCAATTTATGTGCTTCTTGGGAAATAAATAAGTTCTTCTTTGTGATAAAATAAATAATCTGTATTTTTATCGCTGTCATGAAATAAATTTTGCTGATATTTAAATAAAGCAAATTAATTGAAAAACATAAACCTTCTATAAAGTTTCATATGAAAAACAGCGAATAAAAATATTCTGATCATAAATGCATTGTGAAATCTTATTTCAAAATCGTTTATCTTTCCTTTTCAGAACATTAATAACATTAATAAAGACATTATTTCCCTAGTCTAGTTTTTGTTTCATTCTTTATTTTCTCGTCATATTACTCTTTAGAATATTGAAAACTTGAAGGAGAAGCATCATTATAAATATAAATCTTGCAAAATTGGAAACTTGTACTAAAAATGGTATCTATGAACATTTTAAGCATCAGAAAATTCATTTTTATATATTACAATAGGAAGAAGGACTTGAAGGAAAGAACGCAGATATAAAATATCATATTCTCAGCTTTCATTTCTATTTCCAAATTTCGAGAATCGGAGAGAGGATATTATTTTTACCTTTGCTCATTTCATTTTTATTTCTTTATTATTTCCATATCTGTCAAGCTTTGCAGTCGAGATTATGTCATTTATTTTTTTTTCCATTCTCAGAAAAACCATTAAAAGCTCATTTTATTTCGTAACATCTTACTGAGATAAGATTGAGACAACGTCACTGAAATTTGACATGCACATAAGTAGGATTTGTTATATGAACATTAGCTCTCTACTAAAAGTGGAAAAGATTGATTTATGGCAAATCACTTATTCTTTTCATAGTTTTATTGGTTAAACATGCATTTTGAAATAATCGATAAATGTGAATGTTACATTTTGTAATATATTACTATGCTCGAGATCAGAGGATATTTTATTTCAACTTCCTGTATTACATGAAATGAAAAATCATTATAGTACTTGTAGTATTTTTATTGGGCTAAGATTATGATACTTATAAATGATCTCCACATACAATTTTTAATATATTATTATTCATTTATTATTTTATTTTTGTGCTTATTTAAATAAATTAAAATTAATTTAATATTTTAAGCCTTAGTAATGTCGATACATATTTTTTTAAAATTTATTTGGAACTATTCAGAGAAAATTTAATTATATCCGTTAGAAACAGGGTATTCATTAAGAATGAGTTCGTAAGCACTCATTCTGATTCTTCATGATATACTGTTATTCGTTATATAGAATTTCATATAGAATTTTTATATCGTATTGTGTGAATTTGATACAAAAATAAGAAAAAAAAA
>JAPDSC010019979.1:0-36697 GCA_026290005.1 Latrodectus geometricus | reverse complement strand
TAAATGGTGCTCTTCTAATTTTTTACTTTAATTGTTTCATTTTAAGACGTTTTTCCTATTCCTTTATGCAAATTACTTAAGTTAAAAAATCACTATAACGCTTCATGGATATATTTATTTCACTCTTAAATTGACAAATTAGTTTTTTAATAATACGTTTTTCCCAATAAAATTTTTTATGTTATATAAATATTATATCTTTATTTTATCTTACTAAATATATAAATTATCTCATTTTCTTAATATCTATATCAAATCTGCTAATTTTTGTAACAAAGAAACAGATATATTTTATAATTAAAAATATAGTGATTTATTATATTTTATTGAGTCAATATATCAAAATATAACATAAAATAACAAAGTATAATTCTTAAATCTGTTATGTCAAACATAAATAAATTATTTCAAAGAATGTTAAATATGGAGTGCTTTTTATTAGATTACTCTTCAAATAGATCAAACTATAGCTCTAGATATATTACATACTGTTAATAATTAATAAATTATATATTGTTAACATTTAAATTTAATTTATATTTGCAACTTGGTTTGTGATTCGTTTTCATTACTGGAATGTAGTGAGTTTGAATCCAGATTCAACTCAAGATACGCAAAGTTTAATAATGATGGTTAGAGAGCGTGAAATGTTTCCTGATTGCAATGTCTTCCATGTAAAATGATTTTTTCTCTGCTTAGACAGGTCAAGTCTCGAGGATTTCTGCTTGGTCCCAATTTATAAATTACTAAGACAAACTGATTTCAAAGCTATGATAACAGACCACTGGATGACCCACTATATAAAAGCCATCTATTTAGTCCTTTGTAATGTTGAAAGGTGGAATTCCTAACAACCAGGCATTATATAACAACAACTTATACACAATTTTTATTGAATCAATTAATTATAGGATCATCATCATATATTGTATTAAGTTAATATCATCATATATTGTATAATATAATTATATAGTCATGAAATCAGGTGTTTAATATATTTTACCTTAATTTCCCTATATATTTATGTTTAGCATATTATTTCAATAGCATTGATAATATTTTGAGTAATAATATATTTTTTAATTTTGAAATTAAGAAATAATGAATTCCTTAATGCATATAAATTGTTAAACTAGTTAATTTTATTCTAATTAAATTCTGTTATTTGTTTCGATTTTATGATTATTTACATGTCCTTTCTAAATGATTTTTAAAATGTAGTTTAACTTCTAAGGAAAATTAATTACATCATGTGAACAACATTCTATATGGGCAACAGAATTATAGACAAAAATCAATCTGTCGAAATAACCGATAAATACAAATTATTTTGAGCAGTGTATTTCCCCAAAATATGAATAAATGTCTCAGACATGATTTTATTGCGTGTTTCTTATTTAGCTTATTTCAATTAGCAAACTAGTTATTTAAATGTACTGTACCATGAAGTAATTAAAAAAAATGAATTCCTTCATGCATGTGAAACATTGATTAATGATTTACATAAATTTTCTTTTATAAAACTTTATCGTAAAAAAAAATGCCCATATGAAAAGTGTATGAATTTTGCAAAGTATGTTCCACTAAGTTTAAAATATTTTAACTATACCAGAATAAATATTTAAATCAACAACCGACATATTTCATATCTTAATGAAATATAGTACTTAAAATTTATTTAGTTATTACTGATTCAACTTATTCACTGACAAGATCTAACATGGAAAAAAGATAAATACTTAGCATAATAACCATTTAAAAGAAATATTCTCCAAGAATGTATATTATTAAGTGTGTATTATTATGTTATTACCTATGTGTATATTATTAAGTCTATACTATTGTAAAAAGTGCATAGAATAGTTGTAATACATAATCATTACATATAGATTTTTGCTTTCATTATTTTTAGAGAAAATTATTTTTATGATATTTTAATACCCAATTTGATAGTATTATTTTTTATGTATATTATATCATTAAAATTTGAAAATTATTTTTATTCATATAATATCTGTAAAAATAATTAAAAGTAATTTTGTTTTGAAAGCAATTCGTGGCACAGTCGAAAAATATGTCAATTTTAATTTATTTTACATGCTTTGGATCAGTTCATTTCATCTATAGACAAGGGTAACCTATCAAATCAACAGATAATTGTGATTTCATTAACGATTTCAAGGTTTTAAAGGAAATCTTTTCATAATCACTCGAGCAGATAAGGCATATGTTGTCATTGCAAATGTGTTGATATTTTCTAGCAGTCAAGTACTTCATTTGAATAAACTGTCATGAAAAAGTGTTTCATCAGCTTTGATTATACTACTTGAACTTTATGATATTTTTTCAGTCAATTGTAACTATTTCTTACATCTAAATATATGAACCTTTAAAATCTTGACTGAGAGAAAAACAGAAGTAATTGTTATTTATCTTTCAACACTTTAGAACCAAACGCTCTTTTCAGAAAGCATATGGATAGCAAATGGCGCTATAAAACGATTTCTGTTTATGTCTGCAAAGCATGCCCCGAAAAGCTTTAGCAAACGAAAAAGCCTCAAGCATTTGAAATCATTCATCAAATCATTCCTCTTTTCTCTCATCGAAGTTGATAAGAATAGGAAAAGGAGTATATTCTTCAAGGGTCGATTTCCGATTTATTTATTTTACTAGTTGTAAGATTTGAAACAGCAAATTCGAAGCATCTGCTATGGATCAAGCAAGTTGATTTTTTTTTAAAGGAGTGAAGATTTTTAAAACAACCAAATGTTTTTATTAAATTGGAAAACTTTGTTTTGTCGTTAATTTTAACTATAAAACTGTTAAGGTTTTCCGAATTCTGAGAAATTTCATATGTAATCTTTTTCATTAAAACGCATTTTCATCTCAAAAAAATAATTTTCCTTTCAAATGAGTTAACCTATAATAAAAAGAAGTAGTGATTTCAGGAAGACTAAAAGCTTTATTGTGAGAAATATTACGTGCAATATGTTTAAATGCTTAGAAAGAAAGAAAATGAGACAGATTTTATTCTCAAAGACATTTTTTTTTTATTTTTGAATCTTTTCGAAATTTGTTAATGGCATAAATATTACTTTATTATCTTATAATATTCACTACATTCTATGTTCCTTTTTTTCTAAAACGGAACAAAAGTATCTAATTATAGAAACCTTTGCTTTCTTCTCTCATTTTACAAAATATTTAAATAATAGTTTTTACTTATTTTTTAACTTTCTCTCTCCCATTAATTGTTTTGGTAATATAATATTTTTTTTACATCATGTATAAAAAACATTGGAAAACTTAAATTCATATATTACGGATAAAATTTATTCAGAAAAACTCATATGCTGAGAAGCTTAGATATACACAACTTCAAAAAAATATCAAATATCTTTACATAATCTACTATTAGAAAGTATGTAAAACAAGAAATAAAAAATAAAAATTCACATTAAAATCATATGACTAGTGAGAAAAAAATTCAATGTAATGTAATAAAATATAAATCCTAGTTATAAATAATAAAATAAATATTTTATAAGTTAAAAATTCCTAAAAATTCCTAAAAATAATAATTTTATAATTATTTTTTTTTCAAAAATTCACAATTTCGATATTTTGTAAAAAGATATTATGTATAATATACTGAGCAGTTTTTGTAACAAAAATACTTGTTCCTTAGTTAGATTCAATTTTCTACAAATATATTATTCATAACCATACACTTAAAATTAAAATTTTTTATTATTATTAAATATCACTTTGACGTTTTTTGTTGATTAATTAATTCCTAGATTAAACTATAATTTGATATTAACAACTTTCAACTGAATGTGTGACATAACAAAATATGCTGATAAATGTATTTTTATACTTATATATCAGTGCTAATATTTCATTTTACAGTACATTTATCTAAATATTTTCTGAGTAATCGGCAGCTCCTCATGTAACTACTATTTTTAATTTAAGGTATTTGTGGCTCAATATTCTTGTGAATTTCGCTATGCATTTATTGAAGCAAAATAACACACTGGTTTTGCCTAACACGTTATGGTCAAATGCGAAACATTATTGTATGGTCAACTAGGTATTTTGTAACTCATCATGTTATCGCAAAAGCGCATTTCCTTAAAATGTGCTGGAATATCTAAAGCTATAAAATCAGTGAGTATCTTTTTTGTTTGGATTCCAAAGATAATTTTCCTAAGTTAATGGTGTTAATACGTCAAGGACTAGATCTATCAAACACTTAACTTTATGTCTGATATTTCTAGAAATAATAAATTTTGCCTCCAGAAAGCTTATATTATTTGTTTTTATCATAACATGTGTTGTTGAATGCTCCAAGTCATACTTCTAAATCTACTGCTCTATTTTTTATTAAAAGGAAACCAGAATTTAATCTATTCCGTGTAAATTCATCCCACCTAAGCCCCTAATGTATTAGTTTTAGAAAGTTTCACTTATTGATCACTGTACATTTGGACTTTTAAAACAAATGTTTAGGCATCCCGAAACATTGGATGGACTCTGGAAGATTGTGAAGAAAGAGTAGAACAATATCAGCCATGTTATTTTTAGAAAAGGATTTTTATCTTTGCAATTAAAATGTGATATGATAGTTCAAAGAAAAGGGTTATCAGAGTGAACATGTTAGAAAATAAAATACTTTTTATTTAATTGAATATCTTTGAAAAATTGTCATAAAAATGCATGAAAAACCTCAGTACTTGGACGTGTTTTCTTAAAAAAAAAGTGTCTCTTCTGTACTACGAAGCTGGAATTTAATGTTTAATATTTCTTAAGAGTTTATAATAATAGTGATAAGAGTATACGGGAATAATCATTTTTTTGTATTTTTTTCTTTTTTTTCTATGTTGTATGCACTTATAGAATAAAAACCTCCAATCTTAAAAAACATTTCTTAATAATACTAGCATAACTTCTTAGAATTGTGATTTGAAATCACTTCAACTCTAATATTTGTTGTATTCACATATCATGTACAGTTTTAAGCACAATTTTTATGCAATTTCGTAAATATTTATGTTATTTTTTAATAATGGCAATGTATTATTTCAATTCAACTGAGTATATGAATGTATGTTTTACAATTTGCTTTGAAAATAATGTCAAGCTAATAAATCTGATAAAAATTAAATTTAACATAAAAAAATTTATCTAATCTAATAACAACTATTTTTCAGATAAAATAAATTTTTATGAAAGGGGTAAAACCATAAAAAATATTTATCTTGGAAAGCAATAAATACCATTTTTAAATTTATTAATTTCATTAATAAAGGTTAATAGTTTCATTAATTTAATATTATTAAATTTAATATATACTATTGCATAAAATCTGACTGTATCTATTCATTTTGTTTTATTAAATTTTTAAATGATCTTCAGTATAGTTTTTCTTAAAACATTTTGATACTTTCATATAAATAAATTACAATCTTTTATAGTCTTAGTAACCAGTATTAACAACTGTAAATTATATTATACTTTTTATTAACAAGTAAACTCCTTAAAATATATTTAAAACTGGTTTTCTATTATCCTCAAAAGAATTACACATAAGAATTAAGATATAAAATGGTTCATGAAAGATCAGCTTATAATTACCTTAATAATTCTCTCGGAATCTGATTCAAACTTGAGACTGATCCTTTCAATTAAGTCATCCATGGTAGGTGAGCATGGATATTACCTTTATGGCTTAGAGCAGTTTGCGCTTCCCGAGCCTAGTTAAAGGGAATTTAATGGTCAGAGACAGAACTCCGTGTTCAAGATTCCAAATATTATGCAATGATTTTGGCATGAAGATTAGATAAGCCAGATCATGAGTTGAATACATTCTCTAAGAAGGTGATTATCCATTCTTATAGATAATTAAGTGTACATACAATCCTTTGGAAGTTGAGAATAAGTATGTTGTGTGATCATTCATTGAAACACAAGAGAAAATTGCTTAAAACAAAAATGAAATTTTACCGACATGTTTCATTTGAGAAATCATTCGTTTTACAATGGTTTGGTTTTCATCTAGTATTTAGCTCTTCAAAAGTTGGACATATTAATGATTATCAGTGAAGTGTTAATTTTCTGTGTATATAAATTTTACTTAAATTATAGCAGACTGTACTTGTTTAGATTGATTGAATTTACTAAATGAGTATTATTTGCTTATAACTCATTTATTAAATATTTATATCAATCCTTTCTAACACTAATATTCTTTTGTGATGAATTTTCATACATTTCTCAGAAAAATTCTTACATCAAATAATATAAAAATAAGTGTTCTAAATTTAGCGGAAAATGCAGTGGATAGGTAAACAGTAAAAATTCTATAAAAATACTTGTTCATCAACATTGTTTTTTAATAATTGTAATAAAAATTTTAATATTACTAATACTTTAATAATACTAATAATTTAAATAATTTTATAGTTTAATAATTTGAATTATACTTATCACAAAGTTAGGGGTTCTAATTATAATCTTAGAGTCCTAAATTTCTTTCTGTTTCTTCTAAATTCTAGTTTCTCTATAAAAGAAACAGAAGTTATCTATATACTAATGTGCCTACAAACAGATAGAGCAAATTAGAGTTTTGAACAGGATATAAGTTAATATCTGTAAATATTAAAATTTGTAAATACGTGTGTGTGTGATTACTTTAACTAAAAATAATTAAAAGCTTATTATTCTTAGTATTAGATTAATTCTATAGAATGAAACCTACTTTTGTGTGGTCTTTTTTATGATATTTTTATATTTGTGTGTTTTTTATCTAGTTTATGAACATTTCTGTTAAATTGTAACATAATTGATGAATTTACTAATAAAAAAAATGCAATAATTTGCTCAGCTATTTAGTTATTTCCATTTTTCGTACGTATTTCACCACATTGTGCTAGATTGCGTCTGCCAATAATAATGCATATGCACTCTTACCTCAGTGCCGATTAGATTCATATAGCCAGTGCTTTCTGAAACTCCTAGTTTAGTTACTGGTCTGCAAAATTTGTCTTATCACTATATTTATCTGCTCCTTTTAAAATAATTGTGTTTATTTCGTTCAGTATTGTAATTTGGATTAAATTCACTAGACACATCCAAAACAACACTTTATTCCCATTCGCAATCATTAGATATCAATTTCTTAAATGTGATTCTTCCAAAACATTGCTTTAATCCATATTAAAGCAATGTTTTGGAAGAATCACATTTAAGAAATTCAAACTTGAAACACGAAATGAAAGAAAATCATTGATTCTGGATTGAAAACAATATCTGAATCTTCAAAGAAGATGTAGACGTTGGTTCGTCTTTCATTTCTTGAAGTCAAAAGGATTTATTATAGATTGTTTAGATTTCCATACCTAGCAATCTAATCAATCAATTTTTATTTTTGCAATGATTGTATGAATGGAAAATATTTAACTATGTGAATATAAATTTTTCAAATATTTAATACCTTAAAGATAATTCTTATTTTTAAAAAAAATATTTTTAAAAAAGTATTTTTTACATAGAATGATCGAATTCAATTTGTAAAACTATCGTTAAAAATTTCTAATCTTAATTTTGTATGCTACGATATTTAATTATTTTGAAAGGAATTATACTTAATCGTTTTTAATTAAATGAACATCCACCATCTGAACTTACTTATTAATGTGTGCATTGAAATTATGTTTCTACTTTGCCTCCTGTAGCTCTTCGTTATTAAATTAATTCACTTGAAAAGATTAATTTCGTTTCCCATTCTTTGCATGCTCCTCATCGAAGATTTAATATTTCATCAGCTTGCAGAAGATTAACTTCTTTGTAATGTAACTTTTGTCAACACAGAAGCAGTTGAAATACTTTTTACATATTTCGGATAATAACAAATTACTTTAACCCATCCATTTAAAATAATATACCTAAATAAGAAAATATATAATTATGTTTCATAGTAAAATGTGATAAATAACTTTAGCAAATACCACAGAGAATTCAGTGAAGAACATTGTTATACACATATGTGCACTGGTTGTTATTTATTAGCAGTGTTAATTTAAATATTTGTGAAACAATAAAATTCTCTTAAAAATATTTCTCCTGAATGAAAAATATATTTAGTATATAAAAATTCATAATTTCTTGTTTTATATATTTGTTAATTTTAGAAATTGTAATTAAAATGCTGGTATTTATCATTGTCGTTATTTTACATAAATATTTCCAGAAGATAATATATTTTTAACTTGAAGAAAAAAAAATGTGATGAAAATTAGAAATTTATATTTGCAATAAATCGAAGTACGATTAATAATATAAAATTATGAAACAATAATTATTTTATATAATATAAATTTAGCAAATTCTAAAGAGGACTGAAACGTAATATGCTATCGGTGAAATTACACTTCTCCAAACTTCATCAAATCCGCTTTGATGCCTCAAATAGACTAGGTTTTCTTGCTATTAAAAATTGCATAAGGATGATTCATTCAATCTATCAAAGTTTAATTAGATAGGATGTATTGCTTAGCTCAATCTTCATTTAAATATTAAGTGGAATCTATTTTTCCTTCGCGAAATGAACAGAAAGTTTGTATATCAATATAGGCAGGTTATTGTTTGTCCTCCTAAATGTGACATTATATGATAAAAGTATTTTAAGATTTTTCCTTGAATCATTTACTTGAAAATTTTATCTTGAATCATTAATGAATTAATTTTTGAAAAAAATGAAAAATTGCAAGTTTTTTTTCCTAATTACTTTATGGTTGTTTATGTCTGTACTTGTCATCAAGAGCGTATACGTTATTCATTAAAGTATACAACAAAAACATATCTTATAACAATTAATTTTGATAATAGAGTTAGGATTTCATAGTTCATTTGCCACACATATGGTTTGGAAAAAAATAAAACCTTCGTTGCGGTTAAGAAGGACTACATCATATATTGTCCCATCACAGCTAACAACAGTATGATTATTAACAATATGATATACGATAATTTTCAATTTTTATTTCAAGCTTTTATTCAAAATTCATAATATGACAAGATATATTAACTTACAAGAAAATCATAAAGAAAATTTTGTTAACACTAATTTCACAACATATTGTTTAATTAAACGTTCCTAATTATATATTATATCCATAATTAAAGGATTTTTTGAAACGCAATTTTTAAACAAACAAAAAAATTATCTGACTTTAAGCATGAAAACTATTAGGCAAAATGTAACTGCTAATAGTTATAAAATAAAGATTTTGCAGAAAATTTATTTTAAATTAAAATTTCCTTGGAAATAATGCGTCAATATTTTAGCATACTTTAAAAGGCATTATTCTTAATTACATTGCTACATTAAAATTAATTCATCAGTTAGGTAGTCACATGGGAAATTTAAACTACAGGAAGAATATGATGCTATGTGCAAATGAACAGCTTTACAATACTTTCGCATAAAATAGGCGATTGAACTGAAGACTGTAATCTATTTTAAGAAGTTTTGCAACAGGTTTCTTGTATGCAAAATTTCATTTGAAAATTGTTACTGGGATCCCTCGAAATGTTGTCGATTGCCAGATGAAAAGTTGTTTTGATGATTCATGTATGTATTTCTTAGTTAAAGCAATATTAATCAAATAGATTTGCTGATTTTTGAAATAAATATTAAATTTGCACAAACACTTATAAATATATATATACATAAAATATGCAGGGTACTTCAATGCAGAGGCTTTAAACTTTCAGGGGAGATAAAATACACCTAGAAGATGGGAAATCACAAAGCAATGCATGGTCGGTAACATATTCCCGGCGCAAGAATAACGACCTACATGAAGGAGATAAGAAAATGTGTTTATTATTCTTAGCATTCTGGGAAGATGTTACCGAATATTCTGAAAAGATTTTAGCTCGTGCATGTGACAGACATTGCTGCGTAAACGGAAGCTTCAAATGTCGTTGCATGCATGCACATACTTGATGCTGTAATGATCAGTATTTCCGCTGAAGGTCAATGTGACGTTGCTTTTAGGCCCTGGGTGGTAATTTCGATCACCTTTTTTAATGATGATCATTTAACTTTTTTTTCAATTAATGAATTCATATTCGTTTATTGTACTTTGTTTCGTGACAACTGTTCATGTGTTGCTACATTATTTCCCATTGTCTAGGTTAATTTATTGATTGTGGTACTGATATACCTAAAAATCTGTACTCTACACATGTACAGATTTTTATATAATAATTTAAAGCCAATTTGCAATAATACTAAAATGCTTCGAACTTGTAGAATCTAAGATTTTATGTACGCACATAAACTAGAATAAAATAGCTCTAACAAGAAACAAAAATCTTATAACTGGCGAAGAAACACACAAAAAAAAACTGTTGATATATAGAGAAAGTGCAAAACAACATCTGCATTAAACCTAAGTGAAGGATTCACCAAGTAACCAAAACATAGAGTGAAGTAATCAAAGTAACAAAGAATTGAAAAATTTAAAAATCAGGAAAAAAGTGGAACAAATGAATGCAAAAAGCTTAGAAGCAATAAGTAAATTATTACTTTAAATTGGGTGAGCTTCATATACGCCGTCTGAATAATCGGATATTGAGAGACTATGCCTTTGTAAAAACAAGAGTATCAAAAATTATATTACTATCCAATAATTTTGCTGTTACATATTAAACTCTTTCATGTCCCAAGTTATTTTAAAGGTTAACTTTCCAGAAGTAATCGATTCTAGAATTTTACTTTTCATTTCTAACTTGAATTTCAACGAAGCAACATTAAAGGAAACAATATTCATATAGAAATTTTCCTTTTTTTGTTTGTATCATTATTTTCAAATGTATACATTTCACTCATTCGCACGTTTAAAATGTAATTATTTTAATAACTCTTTGATTAATAATTTTAATAGTAAAATATGTGGCAAATTCACCAATCGTAATTTTTTGGAACAAAAGTAAATTGAACTCGATAAAACGTATACACACAATTGTTGTTTACAAGTCAACATTGTGATGTAAATATTTTTACTCTAAAAGAGTTAAGGAAAAAATGAAAAACTTTCAATACTCTTCAAACGTAATATAGAAAATTTCCCTGTGGAACAAAAAATTTTATGAAAATAATTCCATATAACAAACTAGGAATTTCACTCTAACAAGTATTTTAAATTTCAATTTGATGTACTTGATTTATAACTCCACAGCCTAATTTCCTTGGAAATTTTGCGTTTATATTAAAAGTGTGCACTTTTCTCTTGAAGATTCAAACGTTGTTCAATTAAAATATTTTTAAGAGGATTTCTGTTTAAATTTGATAATTTAATGAAAGTTATCTATTAGCAAAGAAATGCAGCCAATGATTTGCATTGAAAGCACATTATGATTCAAGAAGCAATATTTTAAATGAGCCCATAAAAATATTTATCAAAGAGATGATCCATGAAAGGTCGTTTCTTTTGTTAGTAAATCTCTAAGCTCAAACCTTACTTCTGCCTCAAAAATGATAATAGTTTTTATAAGATTTTAAAAGTATTCAATAAAATTCATCAATTGTATATGCAAAAAATATGGATGATTCAGTGTCTTTGTTTATATCAGTAATTCTTTGAATGAAGTCACATTCCTTTAATATGCTTCATAATTAAAATATGAGTATTCTTATACTTAAAAAGAGGATATCATTAATGCTGATGAGAAAGTTGATTTTAGCGTAACTTTCAATGTGTAATGGGGAATATAATATCCTATATATTCTTACTACATATTCTTTATTGTGTATATAGTTCTCTTCATAATAATTCCTTCTGTTGCTTTTCATTCTTTAGCAGGATATTAATATAAACTAATTAATATATTAATATAAACTAAAACAATATATTTCCATAAGGATTTTATTAAATAATTGTTTATCTTTGAGGATTAGCAAAATTAAATAATACATTTTTATATTTGCTTGATGTGTTTCTAAACACCAGGCGTGATTTCTCACTTATATTCTTAATTTTTTAACTAAAATTATTTAAAGTCTAGGTGAATTATTTAGAATTTTATAATTTACTTCTTTTTATTTTTGACAGATCCGCATCCCATAAATATACCAATTTATTTAAAGGTTCGCATCGATGGAAAATTATTTTTTTCGATGTTTTTACTTAACTATTAAGTGCCCTCACGTTTTATTAAGTGTTTTTAACTAAAGAAATATTTTGTTTGCGATAAATAGATATATTAATAATAAAATTCACTTATTATTAATTCATTCCTATCATATTTTACAAATAAACGATAACAACATTAGCATTTCTTAATAAAATAATATAAAGGGAAATTTTTAGTTTATACTGATTATAAATTATATAGTGTATTAATGAGCCATTTTTTCTGTTCAATATCAGTATGATTTAATACATTAAATTTTAATATTTCAAAAAAGACAAGAGGCATAAATATTGATCAAAAGGAAATCTTTGAAACTCAAAAACATTTTAATGGTACAAAACATTGCGTGGTGTATATAAAAATAGAATAATGTAATGCATAGTAATGATATTTGGATAAAAATATACAATATTAAAGCAACCGATTATAGCAATAATCAATCAAATCTATCTTATGTCATATAGTTTCAATGTATGAAATCTCGAAACAATGTTATATTTAGACAAGAATTGGTTCTTATAAACGACCTTTATAAATATAATTTTTTACTATTTTACCTTACTTTCATGATTTTTAATAGCATAAATTAAGGAAAAAAGCGATATTTTGCTTCTAAATATAACAATCATTAATATTGAAGTCGTATAAATAAGGTAAAATTATACCTCAAAGAATGAATGAACAACTGAATTGCAAATGTGTCGATCTTCTTTCAGATTCGCTTTGTAAAAAGGTTTAAAACAGTTTTCATGTAGATTTTTAGGTCTTGTGCAAAGCTACGACTGTTGACATGCTGTCCAGTTTGATAATTTTTGATATTTTATAGACATTCTCGACGATGTTGTATCCATGCGAGGTGCATCTTTAGCATCCAAATACCCAAACGGAATTGACGAAACCAAAATTGTGTGTAACTGGTTGTTACATTCATATATAGGACGATAAACACCTTTCTCACTTTTAGCCACCTGGTTAGCATTTTCGCCATTATAAAAGAAAAACTAAAATGTATCGAATTTTCTGTTTATTGTCTTCTATTTTTAAAACCTTGTAAGTCTTATATTTTTAAAACCCGCAAGAGAATATTTTAGTGTCAAATGTCACCTTTCCAATGAGCATAAGTTTGAAATTGTTTGATAGATACATCACGAGATAGCAATCACGACAGACGTCTACCGAAAAAATAATGAATAACATTTTCCCCAATTTAATATATATATATATATATATATATATATATATATATATATATATATATATATTGTATAGTATGCCTATGTCTGAGGAATTCTTTGTGCTTACGAAAACGTCCAATGGGTCTGAAGATCGCTCAGGACATAATAATATATGTATATACAAAATATAATTTAATTTTAAAATATTTCATTTTAATATTTTTATGAATAAAATATAGAAAGCTTTAAATTGAGAAGAAAGTATACAAACTAATGAGTTATTTAAAAGTGCACACAAAAGGGTTCATAGATTACTCATTAAAAATATTTTATGACTAAGAATCCTTATTAGGAAAACTCCTTAATTACATCTTGATTAAGAATAATTTTTTTAAAAAAAATCGTTCATATTACTTGCATAGTATTAGTCAGTTAAAGACATACTTGAAACATAGTTGTCGGAGAATGCATATTAATTCAATCATTTTAACAGATACTGTCAAGGAATGAAGGGAAATAATAATACAGTGATTAGCAAATAAAACACAAATGTTTGTGAAATATACAGCATTGTTTAAAGAACATTAGCTATAGCGTTTCGTTTTATAATAATATTGTTCTTACGGTAACAAACAATAAATTATTCTATTATTCTCAAAAATATAACAGTTTTAAATTATCTTAAGTTTTATATAAAAATACTTAATTATAAATTGCTATAGAGTATATGTGTTATATAAATTGAAATCACAAAAATATTTTGCAAAATATTGAACCAAAATTTTAAAACTTTATCCTTAGTCAACAATATCCAATTGATTTATTGTAAATGAATACCTGATATAATATTTCTATTTAATAAGATATTTTTTTCTTCTTTTTTAAACATGGTTTCTTCAGTTTAACCTAAAGTTACATAAACTACACAATTTTCGAAATGTAAGTATTTGAGCCAATTCCTATAATGTACTTTTTTCTTTTTCTTTTAATGGAAAGAAATACAAGAAGAATAGTCTATAATACACGATTAATATATGACGAATTAATCTATGATTACTCTATAAAATAAGAATCAATATTATATCATCGTATTTTATCGTGTATCATAGATTTTAAAGAGTATTATTTTCCTTCAAAATGAATTTTCAATAAGCCATTTAATCAATAGCGTAATGATATAACTTTGCTTTTACAACGATTTCTTTTATAAAAAATTACATATTAATGCATAATTTGAAGGAAAATATTTTCAAAATTTATAAATAAACATAAAAATATAAAAATCTTTTATATTTTTATCTATACTAAATTAGTTCAATATTGTATAATACTTTAAAACATAAAACAAATACTATAAAACATTAACAAACCTTAAAGTGACTTATAAAAAGAGATAAAAATCGTGTTCTTTAAATGTCTTTGATTTCATAATAGGCAAATATATTTAATCTGAAAATAAACACTGACATTTGAGTATTGTTATTAGTCTTTTTAGAATTAAGCTTACTTTATCATTGTTTTATTTATAACTACTGTGTTTTTTATATTTTATTATTTATTAACATTTAAATAAAATACCTGAATTTATTATTTAGTTTGGTATAACACCATATACGAATAGAAAGAAAGTATCCAAGAAGCATACAAAAATGAATCAATTTCATATGACACATATAATTAGTTCAAACTAATAATAAATTTGATTTTCAATTTTATATAATGAGTAATTGGTAACAGTAAATATATTTAAGAAATGATCTTTATTGAAAGCAGGTAATATACCTTTAAATATCTGATGCTTTTAATATTTCCCAATTTTTATCAATAACTATCTTCTAGTGATATCTTCAGCAAAGTTTTTCGGACACAAGAGTATTAAGAAGTAACAGCAGAAGGCGGTTTTTCTACCTCATTAATCTTTGACACCTGTTCACTAATTACGATAAATATTTTTAATTATCACCATAAAAGAAGAAGTTCATAGTGAAATCCGGAAGGAAGTTAAGGTTGGAGAAAGAATTTGCTAAAAAAGATTAAGTGATAACCCTGATGCAAACAGGTATGGAAAATTTATCGGAACTTTTTCCCAGCATTGAAATTATATTTATGATGGTTGAGAAAATTCTTTGCTAACATTTTTTCTCAAGCATCAAACGAACCGACGAGTGCCTTTATTATATTACCTATACAAGTGACAAGTTGGTGATAATAATTGCTGATAATTAGCCTTAATATAGATAACAAAATAGCAAATTGTTTCCAGTAATTTAAGAGGAAACTGTAGTAATTACTTTATTATCATCATAAATGTAACATATTAAGTAGCAGTAAAAGACTTAATGAAATGAAAAAAATAAAACTATGATTTTATTTATAAACGAATATTTTATTAATAGATGAAGGATTAATATTGCAAGCAAAGTTAATCCTTTTAAAATATTTGTCGTTAATATACTAATAAAAATTATGTCACAATTGGTATTTACTACCAACAATTTTTTTTTCTTTAACAGTCAAAATTTCTGAAAAATATTCTAGTAAATTTACAGATATCTCACAAAACTTTTGATTATATATGATTATAAAATATGTGTTAAATTCAAAACAATTTATGCCATTTTTCATGGCTGTTGCTGATTATCTTGCATTTGTCAATACAATCAAATCTGGTATATTATATTAAAATATCATATCTGGAATATTTGTAAATAAAACACTGAATTCAACAAAGATTTTTATTGTAATTAATTAAACTTGAAATTCTCACAGAATGTTTAAATATGTTATTTTGATATGATTGGAAGTGAAATAATAATTCAATTTGATGTCTTTACAACAATATTTTAATCTATTGTTACCTTATTGAGAGGCAAAATTATCTTATTAAGTACTAATGGCTGGAAATTAGAGCTAAATGAACACAATTCCCATATGATTATTAAAGATTTGGCTTAAATGATTTGAAACTTGTTGACTTGATATAAATTGCCTATTTATATCTGAAAATTCACATTTGTTTATATTTCATTAATCCTTATTTTCAAATATTTTGTCCACATGAATCCAAATAATTCAAAATATATTTTTCTTTTTCTATGTTCTGTTGCTAAGTATGCCAAAACAATTTCGATAAATAAATTTCATATTCTTTATTATATTTTTTTATTTTTTATTTATTTATTTGTATTTTATCGAAGTTAGTACTATCGGTAAATATATTTTTTGCTGCATCTTATGTGATCTGAAGTATTTTCCTATTGGATTAGGAGAATGCATCATGAAATTAATATCATATTTGGTAATATATTTAAATATTAATATAATATATTTGCTTTGATATATAATAATTATTAGATATGATATATGATATATCATATAATAATTAGCTTTGAAACTGCAATGTTTTGCAAAAAAAAACATTATTAAGGATTTTGAAGAAAAATTGTATTCAAATAAATAGAGACCTGTGCCATAAATTTAAATAATTACTATTTAATTTAAAATAATAAGTATTTAATTTTAAAATGATTAATAGTTTCTAACTTGTTACATTTTTATAAAAACTATTAAAAAATATTTTTAGGCATATAGGAAAGGTTGCCTATGTTTATCTATGAAACTTTAATATTTCCAATTACCTATTGAAATAAAAATTTTATATTAATATTTTAATGTTAGTTTAAAATTATGAGAAGTTTCACAATTTTTAGATTAGATGGTTGAAGAAAGTGAACTATTTTGAAATAAGATCGTTATATATAATGAACTTTGTTAAAAAAGCAGGGTTATGGCATAAATTATAATAGGCACCATTGAATAAATATATCTTTTTCTAAAGAAATCTAATGAGGCTAATAATAATAGTCAAAAAATATAATTTTTCATGTGCTTCTATTAATTTTGTCACCATTTTTTTATATTGCAAATTAGACTTCAGCATTTATTTAATAAGAGTACTATTACTATTATTTACTTTGTTTGTGATAATGTTTAGTTATATCCTATGACAATTAGCTTTTGCTTTCATTTATTCCAAAAGTTAAAAATATGAGATAAGTGAAACATTTTCAATTATTTTCTTTGTACTTATTTTTCTGATTGCTAATTTTACAGTGAATAAAATTATTTATGAAATGAATTAGTAACTATTTTGGTGACAACTGTGGACTACAAAGAAAACGAATTAATGCTGTTAGAGTAAAAATAGAAATATTCAATATGAAAATTGGGTAAAAATAATTTCTAGTTCTATTCTCATGGAAAAACAGTTTCCATGAGAATAGAACTAGTTCTTCTCATGGAAACTGTTCTGATTATGCTGTTATATATTTGCTATATAACAATTCTGATTATGTTGGTCTATAGATTATGTTCTTATACTTTAGATGTAACTGAAATTACATATTTACTCTATTTTAGATATGTTAAAGAGACATTAGCTTTGAATTTAAATTGACGATGAAAAATGAACAAACTAAAGGGTGACATCGGTTGCAAGGTTTCACTGCGTAAGTTGCCTTCCTAGAAGTATTCATAGATAGTGAGACGTATTGAAGTGTCACAAAGGAGAAAACCAACTATCCCTAGCATCCAACCCAGTGCGCATTCAAAAAGAAGAAAAGTAACATTCATCTGTCATTGTTAAACAGTGGCTTGGATCAAACCCAAGATTCTAAAGTGCAATGTTCTATATTTTGTCTACTGTTGATTCAAATTTTAATTCATTTAACATCTTCGTTTATTGTTTTTGAGTTTTATCTTCACAGATTAGTCGTTGAAAGGTAACCCATCCCATTAAGTTTCGTTGCATTTTTCGCTCATGATTCAAAGTTTAAAAAAACTGCCTGATTCATAGTTTAAAAATAGTTATTGTTTGCTGTTTTTCGGTTCTTAAATTTCTTAAGGTCTTATTATTTTTAATTATTTTAATGTTTCAGCTATTGAGAACTTAACACAAATCTTAAACTAATAACATACATTTTAATGTTTTATTTATTTGGTACTTCGTATTGGAGCAAGATATGTCAAATAATATTGAAAATCTTTTGGCTAAGATTTTCATTGTTTTATTTACGCCAAATGAATAATTTATCTCCAAAAATCTACGCACAGGGGCTGATTTTTTTTATAAATGCGTCTTTGGCCATAAACAAATGCAAAAAATTAAGATGACCCCGTATAGAAATTTTCCGTTTTATCAGGTAATCAAATATAGAAAGTTTTTCACTAACGTAATAGGAACTATTCCTTTAAATATAAAATCATGAACAAAATATTTTCTACGATAACAAAATTGTAGCAGCTATCTAAAAACGAATATAGCAATAAAATTATTATTTTTGATTCTTTGCCGAAATTAAAATTATTTTCTAGAAGCCTTTGAGGAATTTTGTTTCTTTTATCCTCTTTATTCAAGCATAAAACGAATTGAAAAAAATCGAACATTCTTTCCATTCTACCCGTATGTTCAGCTCGAGTGAAATGCTGCATCAGCAGTAATTGAAAGCTTGTAACAGTGTCGCCGAAGAATACTCAGTAATGATAATTACAGACATTTTCCTGTACTGTAACGCTAGAGGGTATAAAAAATGATAAATGACGATTTTCACTTAAAATGAGCATTCTGACAAGGTAAATTGTTCTTGTTGTTCGACGATCCATACATTATTATCATCATTCTATCAATCGCTTATTGAAATTTTCAAACTACAAATACCATCAATGTATGAATTTCCATTGAAATATTTAATAAATAATCATTTATTTTGCATGTTTTAGGCAAAATTTATCAGGAAAAATGCCTACCCTGGAAATAAATCTTCATAAGATTATTAGTTCGAATAAAAGTCAACTATTTTTATTTGTTCCTTTTACATAAATCCTGTAATTTATCTTAATGGAAAATGGTGCTTATATTAAATGTGACGAATAATTAAATTCATTTCAGAAACTAATATTACAAAATCTGTTTAACATAGAAAAATAGTTTTTTTCGTGGAAATTAATTTTGAATTTCGATTATTAAATCATTGATGTGTATTGAAATATATAATTTTTTAAGCTCTTTTTCAAAAATATTTTATTGCATAAACTCGTTTTTTTTTGGGAATAAATATTGTTTCAAATTACATTAAGATTCTCTGGGTCATATAAGGAATTTCCAATATCAAAGCATAACTTTAGAGTGTATACCAGCATTTTTTAGTTTTATTCTTTTTGCAAATTATCTGATTCTAACCTTGAAAATTTGGCTTAAATGAATTTGAATTTCAGCTTAAGGCTATGAATACTCAGAAATGTGTGTGACAGTAATACTGATCATATACTATAATTTCAAAATAATCTATTTTTGATCTTAATAAGAGTAGCGTATTTTCCCGGAATTCATCGATATTAATTTTAAATTAAATCCTATATTCTCTTGTTCCTGTCTGTAAACTTATTTCTAAAACTCTAGTGTAGATATTTATATCTGGGTCTTTTATAAAATATATATACTTCTAAAAATCATGTCAAAGAAAAATTTTCTATGCCTGCATTTAATTTATAGGTTGAAAAATATTTGACATTCTATATAAAAAAAAACTGTGTACTAAATTTGACTGAACAATTTCTCTTCTGTGTTTCTCATGGTAAAACATCTACATATATGCCGTTTTATGAAAGCAAATAAAAGTTGACTAAAGGTTAATTTCATATTCTTTCTTTCCATAAAGAAAATAAAAAATTGTAATGATTACATTTAATGTAATTACATTTAATGTCCATTTGTTTTTTTTTTTTTTTTTTTTTGTTTTTTTTTTTTTGCTCTAAAAAATAAGAATATTACATTTAAAATTACATGAATAAAAATATAACTCATATAGTGAAGAAACTCATATTAATTTTACATGAGCATTCAAAACTTTAAAATGTACTATTAATTTTTACCCCTTAATTTCTTTTAATCCATTCAATTCTTGTTTGGATAATCTCTATAAAAATCGCACAATTAATTTAATATATATTGAGCAATTAACTCTTTAAACAAGAGGAATCTTTGAAGCAAGTAATTAATAATGCAAGTTTAATTGGTATTCATGTTGTTATTTCATCTAATCAGCGTCATTATTCTTCTTTTGAAGAATACTTCCATATTTTCAGTTCTGCTAGTTTAAAAGTTTTAGATAGGAGGATATATATGCGATATCTGAGGGCAGCTACAGGATGAAATGGAAGGTAATTACTGAAAAAGAATCTAATGAGAGCCCAATATTCAAATTTAATCCTAATAAGGCTGAGATTAACAGATTTGTTTTGATAAGAGTAAAATTTAAAGAACAAAGCATTATTATTTATTATTCTTTTCTTAAGGGGAATAATAAAATCAAAATAAGGTTCTTTATTTTACTGAAATTCTTCGATGAAAGAAATTTATTCATATGTCAAACTAATTACATATGAATAAATTTCTTGTCAAACTAATTACATAAATTAAACTTAACAAAATATTTTATTTTTCTAGTTAATTGTGGTTGTTGACTAATCATGGATTTTATATTTGAAGCTTTATAAATGTTGAATAATTAAAAAAACAAAATTTAAAAACTTTATTTTTTTCTTTACTGAATTGTTTGTTTAAATTAATAAAACATTCAATTTATTGATACTAATGCTTAAAATATAGACCTCTCACCTACTAATGGTATTAAAATATATATTAAAAAAATTAATTTCAAAATTATTGAAAATTTCTCATTATAGCTTATTAAATTAATAAACATACAAATTTTTTATTCTGCTTAAAATACATAAGTAATGGTATTAAGAAACTCATAATTTTGTGCATGCAAATTTCAAAAATTAATTTACATATAGAATTGTGAGAGCAATATTACTTTTACACTCTTTATGTATATGAATATATTTTTTATATATATTTAATTTTCAAAACACTAAAATTTAAATAACGTTTAATGCATTGCATTGTTGATCAATAAATTAAAAATCAACATTTCAGATTTTTTATACAAGGAAAGAAACATTTTATAATTTTTTGGTTGTCATTCCAGCAAAAATTCCCAATCAAGTTTTAACATTTGTATTACACACTGGTGTGATTCTCAGAATATTAAACCGTTGATATCATATATATTTTTGAATTAATAACAACTTGTTTGGAAACAATCTGTTCTATGTGTAATTAAACATTATAATTTGCTTAAGGATTTTCTCGAAGAAATGAAACATACAAGATTTACTTTTAATTAATTCAAATTAATGAGAATATAAGATTTATTCATACATGCAAGGCTAAAGAATCAAAAAAAATGTATCCCTAAGAATTGCTTATTAGCCCAGGTAAATATTTTAGTTCATAAAGTTTAAAAGTATTTTTAAATTAATTAAAAATGAATTGTTATGAGGACTTTTAAAATCATTTGATTTCTTTCACTGCAAACGTACATTACACCATCTATCATTAAATTTATCATTAAAATTTAATAACAACTATTTAAATTAATACACGTTTCCATTGATAATAAACTATATTTTTCAACACGTACGTGTAATAATAAATATTTAATAATATTTGAATACATTCAACTTCATGATGAAATATACTGAATCATATGTGTGTGTGTGTGATATATTTTTATAAAATATTAAAACTAAAGTCATAAATTTATTTTGATTTCATTGTTGTTTAAATGTACCAGTCTAAAACAATTGATATTTTAAAGTAATTTAATTAATATATTACATATTGTTAAGCTTCCGAAATTATTTTATTTCAGTTATTAAATTACATTCAAATGTTCAGTCGAATATTTTCAACTATATTGATTCGTATACTCTTCTAAAATAATGATAAATATTAAGCAGTTATATGTTAGTAAATTTAAGCTCTAGAAGTATTTAATTGTGATTTACAAATAAATATAAAATTAATATTCTTCATCCCTAAAAAAATGAATTAATTTAAAATACTGTTTTTCGAATTAACGTTTACGTAAATATTAATAGAAATATTTATAAAAACCTGTTTTACAACGTTGAAAGAAATGTTCCAATTTTTATGAAAGATTTTAAAAAATTCTTCAAACATACCTTATTTGTTTTGAAAAGATAAATAACATAAGCTCAATAACAACTCTTAAATTTCTTTCATAGTAGCATTTGTTTACCTAAAATTTTCTGTTGTTTTATTATGATTATATGTTTTTAACAAAAAGTTTCTTTACTGTTTAATTGAGAAAACGATACTTAATTTTAGAAATGTGATCCTTTATTAGATTACAGATATTTTGCTTTTTATTTTGATAGAAATTAATTTCAATTGATGATTGAAATGAAAACATTTGCTTTCAATTTCAATTTGTTTTCAAATTCAATTGAATTTGAAAGAAATGTTCGAAGTTTTAAAAAGTAAATTTATTAAGTTCCTAATTAAAACATATTCATTTTTTCTAAAAAATTCAAATATTGAGTTATGAACCAATTACAGTTATTACATGAACAATAACTAAGCTTCAACTGTACATAAAACTTTGTTGTGCTTTATTCACTCAATTAATGCTAAAATTATTTTTATCGATTTCGTTTTATATCTTTTATTTGCTGAAACTTTTATTTTTCTGATAAATCTTCCAATTTATTTACAATTACTGTTATTATTGCAGAAATTGTAAATTAGTTGATTACCATTGCTTGTAAATAAAATATGTATAGTTAATTATTGGACTTTCATCAATATTAGTGGCATATAAATCGTAAAAAAAACAGGAAAAAAAATTTTTGATATTACCGTTACTATACAAATTAAATGTTTTGTAAGTTTTGATTTAAATTTACTTGATACTTTTTCAAGGTATAAATTGTATGAGACTTATATCTTTTAAATAAATATATAATTAAATTAAATTAATTTATCAAATAAAATAATTATTTAAGTTATTATATTACTAGATATTTTATATATATTATTAAAATACACTGTAATATGTCAAATAATATGTTTGACTAAAATTAAATAACTATTATATATATGTAATTTTAAGTAAATACATTAATAATAGTTATTTAATTTATTAGATTGTTGAATAATATAAATACATAATCAAAATTTAAATTTAACCAGCAAGTACAATTAGGAAATATATACATTTAGTTAATATAATCGTAAAGTTTGTTGTATTTTATAATTGTATATGAAAATTATTTCATAATTAATTACATGACAAACTATTTTATAACAGAACATTTTATACATTACGAAAATAATTTATTTATGAATCAAACGTTTTAAGCAATTTATGTGCTATAATTATTCGATATACTAACCATTTACTGAGACATAAATAAATATTGAAACTGAAAATGTTTCACTTGATTCTTTTTTAATGTGAAATATGTTATTAAGCATTTCTAGTTGCTTTCATTATGGGAGGAATTTAGATATATAAAACAGAGTACACAATCGTATGGGTTTTCAAAGAAGATACAATTGTGTAAGTGTTTGTGTTCTTACAATTTACATATAAAGTATTTTTATGTTTATATTTATTCTGAAATTGTTTAAACAGGTAAATGTTTGACACCTGAAAACGAAATTAGTAGAAAATAGTAACGAAATTAGTGAATACGAACTTAGTGTATTTTATCAATTCAATACTATTTAATTTTATAATATATATAAAAATTAAAAATGCAGTATTTTCAAAACAAACCCATTGGTATAGTTTTATAATTTTAGTGATTTTATGAAGAAAAAAAATTTTTTGTTAAAGCTATTCTCTAAATTTTTATGAATACATATTTTAAAATTATGTATGCTTATTAAAATTTAGGAAAATTTATTAGTGTTTTCAGTTGTGGAAAACATTTTATAATTAATTCGTTATTTTTCATATATTTATCGAAAACTTTTCATAAACCAAAATATGTATTATAAAACAGTATTTGAAAATCCAAAGCTGAATAAATATTTAATAAATTAAATAATTGCTACGACTTAAGGAAAATAAAATATTTATATGTATTGGTGATTACCAAAGTGGTTAGATCAACACAACTTAACAAATAAATGACACAAGCATATGCCAACATGAAAGAGAACAAGGAAAACAGTGTAACTGTAAAACACTCATGCTACATGCTGAAAACAGTGTAACTCAAAGAAGAAGAAGAAGAAAAAAAAAGTACGCTGTTATTGTTTGAATCACGATTGAACTACTTTCATTGAACCGAAGCAATCATGATTGAACCGTAAGGAAAAGCAAATCTCAGATATCTTGAGGAAAACAAAGCCTTATATATTGAAAAGAATAAATAAAAGCAAAACGAGAAACTTTTATTATAGAAACGAATTTCTTTCATTTTAACAGAGATATTACATAAATAAATTTGCTTATTTTTTTTAATTTTGAGTATTTCTATGCTATTATAACATCTCACTTACTGTGTTTGCTGATCCAAATATTATTATTAATCAATAAATAAAATTCATAACAAAATATATATTTTCATGCTGAATATAATAACTCCACAATATATTTTAACTTCAAAGTTGTTTATTCATAAATCATTAAATGTAAGAAATAAAATGTTTTTTTAGAGTTTAGTTTTATTTCTTACAGTTTAATAGTTTTGTGTAATTATTTTATCCATTAGTTTATGCTATTTCATTTATGAATAGAATCTGTCTAATCTAAATCATTTATGAAATTTTTTGTTGTTTATTTAAAAAAATATTAGGATAATCAACATAATTTCATACAAATCTAAATATTATATACTATATATTAAATTTTGCCACGTAAAATAAGATATTAAAGGTAAATTTCTGAAAACATTTTGTTCAACAATAACTCATAGTAAGTGAAATTAATTCTTTCTTGAATTTAACATTTATAATTAACTATCACTATTCTTTATTATTAAATTATGAATGATAAATCGACTTACAAATTTCAGTAGATTTTACATCAAATACAATTATTTTAACAACCATAGCATTGTTTCAAACAATTTGAATCAAATTTATATTTCACTAAACAATGGAGTATCCTCTTACACCATTAGCTTGATTTTAAATCATATTTTGAATTCTGAATTATCCACCTATGTAAATTGAAATCCAGTATAATTGATGATACGTCGAGAAAGAGTAATTTATTTAAATCTACTAAAGGGACAAAAGTATTATGTAAGCCCTTATTCATTGAATTATTCTTCAATAATTATTCTTTTCATAAGTGTCATGATTTAAAATAATTACTTATTATGTTTTAAATGCTGATTTTTGCGATTCATTCAATGTGATTAATTGTATAAATGACAAATATAAGTATTTTTTGAAATATTCATCCATTTCTATATTTTAGAATTCGTTTATATTATTAATATATTTTATATTTAAAATATTTCTGAAAATAATTCGTACCAACTCTATCCTCAATTAAGTAAAATATAATATTTTTAGCATTATTTTACTAAAATGATATGATTTTCGTTCAATGAATATAGCTTTATTTAATTTTGAAACATAAATAAAGGTATTCAAAATTTTGATGATAAAATTAT
Source organism: Latrodectus geometricus (assembly GCA_026290005.1). Taxonomy (NCBI): domain Eukaryota; kingdom Metazoa; phylum Arthropoda; class Arachnida; order Araneae; family Theridiidae; genus Latrodectus; species Latrodectus geometricus. The sequence goes on along the minus strand of JAPDSC010019979.1, from coordinate 10,751 downwards.
TTTTCAATTAAAAATATTTTAAAAGCTGTTATTATAAGGTAAGTTTTTTCAATAACTAAAATGAAAGAATTTTATTAAAAGTAAATAAATATATATATATTATACAAGCCTATATTTTCAATATTTAAATTTTTTTATCTTAAGATTTCATAAAATTATAAATATTATTTATTTAGTTTGAAAGGATTTTTCACAATATTTCATGTTGTACATTGTTTTTTTTAAGAAGATTTGCATATTATTTTATGTAGACTTTTGTGTTAAAGAGCAAATAACATAAGTTGGAAAATATCTTCATTTAAAAAGTTATCTATTAATTCAAATTCTTAGAAATTTCAATTTTTGCATTAGTAAGTGTATTTCAATTATGATAATGCCAAAAAATTATGATATAATTAAGTTTATTTTTTTAAAAGTAATTTTATTGCCTTATAACAAATCATTAAATTTTAACATTTCAATAGTTATATTGTTAATGTTGGTTTTTATTAGAACATATATTGCATAAAAATATTTAATATATTTTATTTATTATTAATAAAATATTAATATTTATTATTTGATTTTCTTTCTCAATAAATATTTTTATTAAATTTAATTAATTGAATTTTTTATTATTAAAAAATTAAATGATATTGTATTTTATACCCTAACAATGACGAAAACCTTGTAAGGATATTTAGTTTTTAATATTATAAAAAATATATATATTCTTTAAAATATTATAAGCCAATGTCATCATGAGGTCACTTTCCTCTAACTCTAAATAGTTAGACTATATGGAAATTATGTATATGAACTATTTCCATTATATAATGCCAGAAAATGAATATGGAATTTTATTGTCTTCATAGATTTTTCATATACAAATGTGCTTTAAATAACAAAAATTAGAAAGATAATATTATAACCGTAAGTATCTGTAATAGTTTAAAATTTTCCTGAGTAAAAGGAATTTTTATAAAGTTTATTTATTATTATATTTTAAATTTTATAAATATTTTATGATTATATGTAGTAAAATAAGAAATATTTTAGAAAAGTTATATATTGATTAAAATTTAATAAAATACATATTTTTATAATTTCAACTTTTTTAAATAATAAAAGATTTAAATTAAAATTTTATATATTTAAAATATGCTGGAAAATGTATGTTAAATGTGAACTATAATATAAAGACTTTATATATTTGATATAATATAAGGAAATATATTATATCAAATAAATAAACTTTTTCTATAACTATTTTAATAAATAAAATTTTGCATAATATTAGTACAAAATAAAACTATCGAAAGGCAACTAATTTTGTATTAGCTATTTGCAAACAAATGATATTTATTCATTAGTCATAAGCTTTAAAATAATGTGCAAATATTTTTATGTCATATTTTTAATAGTCATTTATAATGATTACATATACAGCAATTAGATTAATTTTTTATTACTTGAATTATATATAACTCAGTGAGTCAATATTTTATCTAAATTATTACAAGAAATTGTATTATTCGCTTAGATAATCCTAAAAAATAGTGCTCTTAAGTCACCTAATAAATATTTAATGATGAAAAGAATGACACTGAAATCGACCCGTGAATACATTTCATCCTCAAAAATATTTCTGTGGTACAAAACATTGCGTGACATATTTTCAAAAGAATGGAGCTTTTTATGAGAAAGATATTTTGATAAATCAATGCATCTTTCTTTCTATTCTTATCACCCAAGTTATAAGACAAACAAATTAAATAGAATTTATTATTGAAAAAATGTTTATTTAATGTAATAGCACAATTAAGTTAAAATTAATAATAGCGTGTATGTATTATTTTCTTTTTGAAAACAATCAAATATAATTAAATTACAAATTGAGCCTTAGTTTCATATAATTTAAATTTACGCTAATATACAACATTAAAAGAACTTTATATTTCGTTAATTGTCTTTAGAAATATTTACATTTCGTTTATTGTCTTCGAATTATTGCACAAGTTTTAGAAAAATGTAATAATATTCTTGATATATTACTAAACAATAATCATCTCTGTTAATAAATATGTTAAAAAATCTGTTAAAAAATCTGTTATAAGCCTCTGTTCTAATGTATGATCATACTTGATCGCTAGATGTATCATAATCTGATTTGATAATCTAAATGAAGATGTTTAGTTTATAAGTTTCTGTAACATTTAATCCTATTTGTTTAACACTGCTATTTGAACGGTTTGAATTGTTTTGGAATGAGTTGGAATTATCTGTCTCTAAGCAAGTTGATTTACCAGTCTAAGAAAGCCCAATGCAGGTAATACAGTACTGGGAACGACAGAAATGATTGGTCATTCAATTTGGCGAACATTTTCATTTCCCAGAAATTGTCCGAACAGACGAGCTCAATGTGATCGCTTAATGCCATTCATAAAAATAAAAGCATGTCCATGTACGAAAGGTGAAAAGAAATACCAAAGATCATATCCCTTTATATCCCATCAATCACAATACCATTTTCAAAAATAAATTCTTGTTCTACCACCCAATGTCACCATGAAATTTCTGCTGAAATAATGGTCAATTTCTCGGACAATAGCCATATGTAAACAGGTTTATGATTCTCATTTTACAAAAGAATGCTGAAAAACATATTTAATTCGTAAATTTTACTATATTATAATGTCAGGTATTCTAAAAACTCTTGACTGAAAATTTGTGTAGTGAAAATCATAAAATTTTATTTAATTAAAAACACAACTTGTAAGGAAAAATTCCAATTACAAAAACACTTACGAGAAATAGATTTATACATGAAAAATTGGTAGATTTGATTTTCATTAAATGTAATAAATATCATTTGAGGAACCCTAATGAATACCAATTGCTTGAAAATGATATCAATTCAATGAAAAAATTGAAAGATAATATGCTTTCTCTTTGAAAAATTTATATTATTTACCAAACTTATATTCAATTTATTCTTTTAATTTAAAAAAAATATCATTATTAATACCATTCCTTTAATTTGGAATAATTTATTCCGATTAAAATACATCTAATATAATATTGTTTATAAACAAAATACTCTTTATGAAAAATTCTCTTAAGAATATCTAACGTTTCTGTTTTCTTTGAGCAATAATTTAAAGACGTTTTGTATGCAAGGGATTTAAACTGAATAAGTATTTAAGTAAATTTATATTAATTAAGGAATAAGTTAATAACTTTCTTCGTAATTATATAAATGAAAGTTTTTTGGTACAGTATTAAAATAAATACATGATGTAAATAATATGCGAATGAAATTTTATTACAATTAATAAATATAAACACAGAATTTATTGCTTGTATGTAATCTTTACAATTTAAATAAATGTTCTCTAAAAATTCGTATGATTTTTTCATAATATTTACTTCCCATGGGAAATGGTATTTTAATTTAAAAGTAAAATAGATGTTAAATGTAATGTAACTTTTTTTATACACCAATAAAAAGATTTGTATTTCGTTCTGTAATTCTTTTTTAGCAATATTAAATGCATTTTCCAAAATAAATCCAAAAGCAAATATCTTATCAATACATAAAAATATGTTTCCAAGAATATTTTGAAAATATATGTATTATAGCGTTTTTATATGCCATTTTTCTCATTTGTGACATGCGCAATATTACATAAATCCAATTTCAAATAATCCTAATTTCTACTAATCAATAGATTAATAAAACTATAATGCACAAAGGTTTTATTTTACAAAATTTCTCACTTTTGTAAAGAAGTCAAAAGACTTTGATTCAAATTATAAACATTAAACAGGTAACCCTGTTACAAAGCAATGTTTAACCTCAAACAAAGCAATGTTTGAGGTTTTTCAAACCACAAAATTGCTTTATAAAAAGAAAAATTATTAGAAAAGGACAATGATATAATAACTCGAATCAATGTAACACTAAAAGCAAATTTAATGTTTTATTTTATGTTACAACATTTTAGTTATATTTTAAAAGCTTCAGCCTTTTAAAATTGCAAACTTTTTTCAAGCAACATATTTTGTACTAATTATGTCTAAATTTATTGCATCAAGAAAATTTCCCATGAATTTTTCAAGAAAAATAATCTACCCATCTTCTTAAGAAGATTTTCAAACATAGGATTGCTAACATTTGATAAAAAAAAAAAAGAATTTTTTCACCTTATTAGTCTTTGACACCTGTTCATTAATTATGATAAATATTGCTAATTACTGAAAATGAGAAAGAAATTTTCAAAGAAGTATATGAAACTATAAAGACATAAAGAAAGATTTTTATTAAGCAGTACAAAGACATTCAAGTTCACTGTTTACCTTAATTTAGCTTGAAAAATTTAAGGAAACTTTTTTTCCATTTTTAACATTATGCTCATAATGGTTGAAAAATTCCATAGAAAGTTTTTGACCATAAGACCTTTTGCCATCAAAGGGATCATTTAATGTCCTTATTACATATTTGCTTAAAGTAAATGGCAAGAAATAATTGTATCTAATTAGCTGTAAAATAGATTCTCATCTATGCATTCCATCCTCCATCTAATACAAAGAGTTTTTGTAGTGTAATAAGAAACTTTCGCGTTTCCTTTAAAATTTCTAATTAAATAATTAATTAAAACTTCGAAAAATAATTGTTTATTATTGTAATAGTTAAACAAGAGAGTATTGTTAAATATTATTTGAAGGTATAATTATTTTAAGAAATATTTTAATGTTCAAAAAATAAGAGAAACGTTTGGTAAATTTATTTGTATTCAAAACAATATGTTTTCCCCAAGTTCATAAGAAAACTAAAATAATATTATACGTAGTTTATTTATCAAAATAATTTTTGACAGATATAATTTACTTGCTATTAAAATTTTAAATGAAAATGATTACAAGAACTTTTATTATTAATTTTATCTAATATTTGATTGTTAGCCCGTTGCTTATTGGTAAAATTAATTTGTTGACTCTACATCTATATTAAGTTATAAATTTATGAATAAATAAAAATATATTATTTTGATGAAGAGATTCAAGTGGTTTTTTTAAATTTTCTGTTGAAATTTAATTATTCAAATATGTTCAACTCATATAAAAATAGACTTTAACAGCCTATCTATTGGTGATTGAAGGCAAATCTCAATCTAATAAAATTTTTTGTCACAGTAAAAATTACAGAATTTTGAATGAAAAATAAATTGACATAGTGAAAAATTAACAGGAATGAGTTTAGTAGGAATATTTTGATAAGGAAACTTTTAGATAATTTTTTAATTTAGTTATTTTTTAATTTATTATTTATAATTTTTGATTAACAAATAATTTATATAAAATAAATCAAGGCTTAAAAATCCAAACAAAATAAATCTCATGTACAGTGACTATATATTTTATTCCTAAAATTCTATCAACGTCATTGATTATACTTTGATTCAAATTATAAAAAAATTGTTTATATTTATATAAATATAACACTCTTTTTAAAACTTTATTTAAATATTATTTACTTCTCCAGTTTACCATTTAATGATTTAGCTATATAACGATTCAGAAATTTCTTGTTTACATCCCCCTTTGGTAATATTTTATTTAACTTTTATAGAAATTTAACAACAATTGATATAAAAAAAATTTTTATCAGTATACTTGATATAGGAGGAATCTCGTTGAAAGAAAAAATTATGAACATATTTCTCCTATAACTCTTTGCGATAGACTCTAGGGCTTTTTGAGTTTTTCCTTATAAATTCCTTTTTAAATTTCTAGTACTTCAACTAATTTACCACTAATTCATTTTTTATTAGAGTTAATTCACAATATTTATCATAATTAGTGAACAGGTGTTACAGACTGATGAGGCAGAAAAAATTCATTCTTTTATCACTTCTTAATAATAAAGTATGAGAAAAATTTTGCTCGGAAAAACCAGTGATTGTTGCCTTTCTATAAAAGTGATCAGATATTTTATAAACGTCAGCTGCCTAAAATTATTAAACTCATTATATTTTATTAAGAAAACGTTCAATTACATAATATGTTTAGCAATTAAAAGTAAAGGATTTTTACATCGTAAAATTAAATTATAACTGTATTTCTATTTATAGAAATAAATTGTTATGGGGTTAATTACTTAACACAATGTTTATACTTTAAGTTGAGGATTATTGAAGAAGTGGAATTTTTCTTAAAGAAATTTAAAACTCGTGATTTTTCAAAATTCAACTTCAAGGTCAAAGGAAACAGTAGAAAATTATTTAGAGAACTTCTAGTGATTAAAGTTAAAATGATAATAACAGCTTATTGAGTTTAAAAAAACTGGAGCTTTGCTATACTATTTTTACTTTAGACTCTGATATCACGTGTTATGTATTTTTGCCCTTCTTTTGTTTGTAAGCCCTAACCAGTGATACTTATAATGTTATAAATGCATTTCTATTGAAATATTAACAGAAAATATAAAAGTTATTTAATTTCTAAATAATTTTGTATTTTGAAATAATCTATAACTAGTAAACTAAGAAACAATTTTCCAAATATTGCTATACAAATTTAGTCTGTTTTTACAAGTTTATATGACTAAAATAATAATAATTTACTTAAAAATTTTCTTATCTCTCAAAACTTTTATAAATAACTTTTTACATTAATTATAGTTAATTTTTTGTTATTATTTAGATAAGAAATCTGTACTATAAATTAATATTTGAATTTATGTATAAACTAATTTATCACTTGTTTCGTGAATATAACTTTAACAAGAGTAAAAAAAAAAAGATTGACAGTACTACTAAATAATTCTAAAGAGAAACACAATAAATAAAATCAGAGATAACATAATAAACTAATAATGTATCATTAATGTATTTCAACTAGTTTATCTGATTTACTTTTAATATCGATCAATTAATAAATCTGAAAGTTCATGCAAAATTCACTAAATGTTTTGTATGCACTAATTTAAGCTAGTACAAATAAAATGAAATTTATACATTTTATTTTTCAGTGATAATTCTGCCAACAAATATACTAAAATCTTCTAAAAGAGCTTCTTATATTTTATATCCAGAATATTTTCGTTTATCTGGTGTGAATATTACTTAAAAAACGTGATAAAACTTTTAATATTTTCTAATCATCTGGGAGAAACACAGTAATAAAATATTTATTTTTGTGTAAAAATTTGTTTGAGAATCACAAAACATGTTTGAACTCCAGTAAAGATCACAAATGTTATCCCATTACTTAATAATTAACAATCTAGTATGTAGGAATTCAGTTTCATCTTATAAAAGTTTATTGAATACGATGACGAATTTAATATTTTTGTTTGATGAAAATCACGTATTACTTTATTGATTATCCATTATAATTTAATAACTTCTAATGAAAATCCCATCTAATAAATTATTATTTATTTTGAAAATATAACTGAAAAAAATATAATCTTCTCAACAATTTCATACCATGATTTTCATGAAAATGAAACATTCAATAGTGATATCAAACTATTGAATGGAAAATGTTTAAAAAAATTAATTAATAAGAATTAAATTGATTTACCACTTATATTTAGTATTTATTAATAATAACTGCACAGTTCAAATTTACATAATTATTTCTATTCATAAACACAGTGCTATATACATGTAAACTTTTTGAAAATTCTTTAGTAATCACTTTCACTAATATTAGCTCTTTATTAGATGTAGATTGGTACTGCTGCACCAGCATGCATTCCTATACCTAGACATGAGATGGACACTACGAGTTAGATGGAAACAACGGTTGGAAAACTTCGCAATTTAGAAGCAAAGACTAAACAGAAGACCCCCAATACTTAACCTGCTATCCCCACTCCTAGAGATATCATTTCACTTGGAGGACATTGCGACAACGAAATATTTAACATGCACCAAAAAAATATAATCTTCTCAATTAGAAAACACAACCAATCTTTGGCTGAATCTTGATTTGAATCCACTATCAAGCAGAACGTATGTCCTAACCAATTGGGCCAGCTCGGTCATACACATGTAAGTTTTTACAAGAAAAGCTTACAAAAATTAATTTTTTGTTTTTCCAAGTGTAGTTAATGCAATGTGTCTAAGCTATTTTTATAAACATTATGTAGTAATAAGAAGAAAAATTCGAGTATCATTTTAACATTTCTGCCTTTATAAAATAAATTTAAACTTTTAAAAAGTTTCTACAAAAATCTTTCCACAATTGTAAACTTATCAGTTTTTCTCCTTATTTCTCCATACTTGAGAATATTTAATTAATACATCTATTCTATTAGAAAGCTATACATAGTTTAATATTCAAAATTTTCTGAATTTTATTAAAAAAATATGCATTACTTTTCAATTTTTATATCTTGTAACATATATAAAATATTTGAAAGGAATATGCAATAAATCAATTTGTATGAAAATTTAATTCTTGTTATATAAATATGTATACAAAAAATGAATTTCAATAATTATACACTAAAAAATCATATTTACAATCTATATTTTATTAAAATTATTTAGACCAAATGCACTTTCAAGCATTTTATATTCCCACTTTATAATTTTAAAATCTGAATTTAATATAATTTTTTAGAAATAAGTGATATATATATACCTTATGACTTATATACATATGTGTATATATTTATCTTAACATAGGAAATATTTTGTTTTTTTAATGGTTAATTACAAAAGAAACAAATTTTGTGGAGTTACTAAATTAACTGAGAAATAAAGAATAATAACCATAATTGTTTTCAAACATCACAAATAATGAAAAGAATAAATACTGAAGGGCAATTTCATGAATATTAAAACTCAACAATGCTTTTGTATCTTTGAGAAATTTAAATCAATTATTCTCGAACTTATAAGCAATTATACTAGATTTTTATCCTTATAAATAATTTAAAATGTCCTTTTAATCAAGTTAATCTTTACATAAGAATTACATTAATTGTGATGTTATACATATTTTATTGAAATTGTTTAAAATGGTATAATAAAAGCTCTTTATCAAGCGAGATTCATATTTGTAAATTTAAACCATGAAAATATCCAACATTAAATATTATTTTTGCATTATTGACAAAAGAAACTAAAGATTAATTCCAGATTTCATGAAATTGGATATTTTATTTGTAATTAATTCTACAAACATAGTCGAGTACTTTGAAAGAGTTACAGAAATCATTTTTATAAATTTAATTATTATGTCATATTTGTAAAAATCTCAAGATTTCTAATTATAATTCTCTAATATCCCATGTTAGTTCATTTTTTTCCCATTATAAATTATTTTTCTTACATAATGAATAATTTAAATTGAATGCAGATTTTAGTGAATTTTAATAATTTAGAAAAAGATATTTTATAATGGAACAATTTTATAAAATTTCTCATGACAAGATGAATTCAGCTCTCATCAAGTAGCTGCAAGAACAATAATATGAGAGTCGATCCTGATCTGGGAGTAAGTAAAGTATTGAAAGGATATGTTTCTAAATAAACACATTACATTTTCCTCTGTCATTTGTAGCTCTTAAATTTTGTAATTCTTCTTATGTCGTACTCTGTTAATAAAGTTATTAAAATAACTATCAGAACATTCCCAGATTCTTATTAATTTCATAAGAGATTACAATTGTAAAAAAATTATAACATGCTTATTTATAACTAATTTATTTTTAAATTTAATTAAACTTTCCTACCATAATGAGTCATATTTAATTGATTTAAAATTATTCTCGTATAGTTCACTATGTATCACATTTTCCGAGAAGCAAATATTCTTTTACATTTATGATGACCATTGTGATACTTACGAATTAGAACTAACTTTATATGCAAGAAGTGAGAACTTAGATTCTATGAATGTGTGGTGTCACACATATTGATATGCAATTCTAATACAAAGTAGTAGTAGTTCGGTATTTGCATTTTAAATTGTAATCAATTATTTTTATATAATGCATTAGGTGGTTTTAACAGATTTTAAATTTTTCATCCAATAAAAATAGTTAAAAGTACTAAGCTCTAAAATTAAACTTCTATAAATTGAATTAACTTTACATTAAGAGTTACACATTGATTTGCTTAAGAATTTCCACAGAATGGTAAATTTCGGTAATACACTTGATAAATTTAACCACATGATTTGATGAAATTGATCCTACTGTGGCCTACAAAATAAATGATTAAATTAAAGAGTGTTACTAATAAATAACTAATAATAAAGAGTGAAAGAAAATATTATGAAGTAAACTTAGTGGCATAAACAAAAACAAATCCAGTAATGAAGATATAATTTTGAGTTGTACATGAGCTATAAGCTATGTTAATAGAATTTTTAAATCCGGATGATATTTTATAAATATTTAATAAAATTAATGTCTCTAGATCTAAGAAGAAATAATATCAAAATATATATGAGCAGATTTAATGGATTTGGTTTTCTGAAATCATGCAAATGCACCGGAGAGCCATCATAATTCAAATTTCATTACTCGGATATTTTCAAAGAGAGTAATTGGTGCATTAGTAATTGTTGATTGGTGCATTAGTAATTGTAATTGTTTAGACAACAAGGCTATTTACAGTTTCTATTCCCATTCAACCATATTTCAACTGAGACAAATGTATTCTGGAAGTATGCTTTTTATGTGTCCATTTTTCATGTTGGAAGCATTTCGTGTTTTAAGAGCTTTTTACTCCGCATAGTTAACAGCC
>JAPDSC010019938.1:0-24599 GCA_026290005.1 Latrodectus geometricus | reverse complement strand
GAAAGGTGAGTGAACCTTACCTTCCGTTAGTAAAGAAATAGTTTTTTATCAGTTTTTTTCATAAAAATTGACAGCCGGCTTAAACCCATTATAGAAGGAAGACTGAATCTAATGTCAAGAGACACTTACATCAAGGATTAAACCTCTAATTAATTACTTAAGCGCAACCAGTTTGAGAAACACTATCACCAATAAAGATAAATAAAAGAGTTTTCAACATAAACACCATAAGATTCAGGGTCACTGCTTTCTGCTTTGCAAGAAATAATAATGAAGAAAATGATCTTTAAAATTGATATTATCATAAAATATATCCAGAAATTTAGTAAAAGCGTATTCAGTAATGATCCAAAACTGAAAAACAACGAATTTTAATCAAATATTTAACTATGCATATCTTTAAATGTACATTAAATATCACCAATTAGAAATCTTTACTTTGGAGTAAAGAACGTTTGAATGCGTAATTAGTATACGAAGTGCATATATCTTAATTATCCTTTTTTTAAATTTATCCTAATTATTTACTTAGTTTTTTTATTAACTTTGAAAATGAAAATTGTAGGAATTGTCTTCAAATCGGGAAAACTCGAAAAGTGCTCTAATCAAATTCTGCTCTTCCCTTGGTTGTTTGTCCCGTAAGTCCAAATGTTCCCCATATGAGATTCACTCAAAAACATGGGAATGCAGAAACGCGTTCACAAGTCTAAGATCCAAAATAGTTGTTTTTCAATCAACCCGTTCCATTTATTAAAGGGAAGAAAAGCAATTTGCTGAGGAGTGAAACTGAACAATAGATAACTTGAACTGATCACACGTATCCAATATTGCAAATTTAATGGAATATACAGCATTCTAAGATCTATCTTGCATGAAATCGAAATTATATAGAATAATGAATACTAATAGAATGAAGAAAATATTGTAAGAATCGAAATTAAATATTATATGAAAATGGATACTTCATTTGAGCATAATGACGTCTTAAAGAGGAAGCGATAAAAATCATGCCCATCTTTCTAATTTCGATTTAAACAAGTAACAAACAAGTTTTCCGAGCACATTTTCTTTTCCTAAATTTTAATGACCTTGAGCAAATGTACGTCTGTTACTGTCTGTTTTTATCTAAAAAATTTTACTTGAAGTTAAAGTGAAACAAGACCGGCTTCAATTTCGGTGGAAGAAACGTGACGAAAGTCACAACTTTGGATATTTAAACAGACAAATAGGGGGAAATGTCTATTTTACATATTTATAAAATTTTTAATTAAATTTCCTTCAAGTACTTCACGCGTAACTTTCTTAACGGAAAATAAATTAAAAAAAAAATTCAAGCTAAATATTTTTACAACCATTTTGGATTATATTAATACAGAAATTATTAACACATATATTTAACTTTAGTGATCAGAATAACTTTCAACAAGGATTTATTAGGACGAATGTGCATTTCTTATCATTAAAAATATATTATAAATTTAGAGAATATTATTCAGAAATTTAAACTCTTCGAAATCAGAGTAAACTGTTTCAATGTTTTGTGAATCTGAATCTCTAGTGTTAATGTGAAAAGTCAAATCGTTCCATAAATCTTTCAACAGACTATCTTTTCCATAATAATTTATTTTAATGTTTGCATACTAATGTCAATAAGACAATGTACGTAGCAAATTAAAATTTTCGAAGAAAAATCTTATATGTGACTGTTTCATAACATGCATGAAATCCATTTTAACTGGATAGTTTTTGTTGCTATAGTAACCATCATTAACTAGAGTACTAAACAGGATTCAATCTCATTGTTGACAGGTATCATGATGGGGGGGAGGGAAATCGCGAAGCTTGCTAGAATAATATATGTGCTGTATGAATAAATTAAGAATTTGGTATACTCCTACACTGCGTAACTTACAACATAGCAATCATACATGCCACCACAGATTTTCCAATTGACCATAATGACCACAATAGCCTCACTGCATATTTTGCAGATGATACTGGAATTGCAGTCAAATCAAGAGTAGTCAACCACGCCATATTTAAACTCCAAAATAAAATTTACATCATTGAAGACTGGTGTCAGAAATGGAAAGTTGAAATCAACTCATCAAAATCTAAACTACTTATAATCAAGAAATCCAGAACTCGAATTGGACAAGTTACTCCACTTACCATCAATGAAGAAATCATACCAGTAGTTCACAACGCAACATATCTCGGCCTAACTATTGATTCAAATCTTAACTGGAAACAACATGTAACTAACATAATTGGAAAAGCAAATGCAATGTATTTGAACCTACGACCACTACTGAGCAAAAATTCTACCATAAACCTCAAGCTTAAAAAATTAATTTACACCTCAATGATTAGACCCATAATTACCTACGCATCACCAGCATGGTGTAACATTAATTCTGAACAGATAAAGAAACTAAATGCTTGCCAGAATAAACTGCTAAGAAAAATTTTAAATGCTCCATTTTTCATTCGTAACAACTGCATCCACAGAGACCTAAAAATTCCAAAATTATCCGAAATCATTGCAAAAATTAATATTGACTTCTACAATAGCGCCCGAAAATATGGAAGACGCCAACTTTAATAAAATATTTAACTACGAAATTCTAGAAGACGATAAAAATTATCGGCCGATCGTAGCATTCTACACCAGCTATGCCATACTCTCAAAAAATATAAAGATCAACTAGCAACGCTTACCTAAACTAGATCATTCTCTATTTATAGAACTTTTTCTTTTCTAGCGGCCAATTCACGCTCCTTTTGAGACTTTGGTCTCACTCTCCTACATCACCGATATCATCACCAGCCAACGGCCTTGAGGCAATCCATCAAGATGAAGGAGAAAAAGTCTCCGGACTGAGTCTCCGTTCAATCACCGACGACGACGACGACGATCATACATGCAAGTGATCCTCCGACATTGCTTTAAGGTTAACGATTTTGTAATACTAGTCTATCATCAAGTGCCTTGTAATTTCGACCAGTGGTCAATAGATGAGGTCAAACCTGAGCTGGCACCCTTCTCTCCACATCCACAGCACACCACGGACTTGAACGTGTCTCCATCTCAGTGAACACCCACAACCCAAACAGGTAGAATGTGATCACCCTCCCAATCACAACACGAGGTAAATGATGCTTCATTTGCTGATGTAATGGGTAGTGGCGTGTAGCTACTGAACCACTAGGTGGAAACTTCATAAATGTGGAACATATTCACTTGTCCCAACGGAGAAAACCCAGAAAACTTTCAAGCACCCTTCTCGAGAGACGCGCATACAGAAATGTAACGTCCTCCCCAATTGGTTGGGATCGATCCCCGAGAACTTGTGACCGTATTACATTAAAGTAAAATGAAACAAATATAATTTGTGAATTTTTCGTGTTTTTTCTAGACCGTTACTTCCAGCAATTCAAGATTTAATGCGAGTATTCGATTATTCGTTATTTTTTCAATTTATTTAGAATTTACTAATTTATTCCTGAAAAAAAGTTTTGCAATAAAAAGTTTTTCTTTGTTTATTTTCCTCTTTTTATTTATTCATTTTTCATAAAGGTAACTTGAAAATAAGGAAATTAAAGAAGAAAAGGTCTTCTATTGGTTAAACTCGGTATTGTTACATTTCTCTGTTATCAAGAAAGATGAGGAAGTTAGCAACGAATAACAGAAAAAGTTTTCAGCACTCTGATTTTTTTCAAACAGTATATATAAGATAAATATGATTAGTAATAAGATAAAAACAAGTATAGACTGTTCCATGAAAAGGATGATAAGAGATGATGATAGTTTAAAATATTGTGAGTTTCAAATTTTTTTCGTTTCAATCTTCTTAGTCATTACGAGCAAATTTTTATATCATTCAAGAAGAAAAGAATCAAATTTTTTTCTGTTGTATCCACAATTGTTCTTGAAAATAAATTTGGAACTACTTTGATATACCCCCCCCCAAATCGGAAATTTGGCGTCTTTTTTTCTCGCCAAGCAAAATACTTGTTTTTGGCGCCTTTTTTTCTCGTCAAGATGCATTCTCGCTAAATACAAATTAATAACAAAAAAAAAAAAAAAAAGGTACAAAATACAAGAAAATACTTTTAATAAAAAGGTACAAAATACAAGAAAATAAATTTGACAACAGCAAAAACCTAAATTAGCAACACCAAAATAAGAAGCAGCAACCCTAAAAAATCCGTAGGGAGTGCCAGATTTGGCGCTAAATTTTTGGGGGGTATATCAAAGTTGTTCCATAATTTTGTTATAAAATATCAAGAAGTCAAGAATTTTTACTATTGGGTGCAGAAAAAAGCCACTGAAATGCATTATAAATTAAAATAATTTATAATGCAATTCCGGAGTGCTATTTCTACTGAATGAAGCTTTGCTGAACCACCTCGTAAATTTGAACCCATGTCAAGTGACGGGATCCACACATTAGACGGCATTCTTCTTTTCTCTGTACTCCACTCCAGTGAAGGGACATTTTTACAACTATCTATTTTATGTTTCTCTTGTCATGAGTGACCACAACCGAAGTTTGGCTGGATCGGGTACAGGACACATTAAATCCCCGTTACAAGAAAAACGCCTCTATCCTTATTTTAATATGCAGAATTAAGAATTGTTTACATATAATTTAATAAAGTATAAATGGGTTCACCCCGGGCTAGTGGTAAAACAGTGCTACTCAGCGAATAAATTCCGAGTTCGATACTGGCAACTGTTGAATCGGCATTGGTTTCGCTCTTCTTTCTCCGCCATACACGTCTGTTGTAGCCGGTGCTTAGAAGTTTTTCTGGTTTCCTCCCTTGCAATCTAGATTATGGTCCACTGTCCATGAAAAGATGTTGTGTCACACTGTTCAGCAACTCTATCTCTTCGTCTCAATTTCAAAACAGCAATAGTTAAATCTATTTGTAAAACAAAAGCTTGCGACGCTGAAAAATAATATATGAATAGAATTACAAATAAATTATTTCGTTTTACGTTGATAAAATTTGTTAGATTTTTGCACAAATAACTCGATAGAAAGTAAATGTAAATAAAATTTTTATAATAAATTTATATTTTGACTAATTTTTGAAAACAAAATATTGTCAATTTTATTTTCTTTGTATAAATTGTTCCTTCATTTATTCTGTGGCTATAGGACACTACCGAGGGATCTTATTTTAGAAGTGAATGCGTGGCGTGAAAAGGAAGCTACAAAACTCATGTGTCACTTGATTTCTTCATATCGTGGTTTAGAATAACGAGTTGGTCGTTCATGCTAAGCGACTTCTCAAGCAGTCAAAATACATGAGTAGTATATGGGGGGGGCTAGAGGACACTCAAAAAATGCTATATTTCTTGCAAAATAAGACCTATTTTGCAAGTTTTATAGCTGTTTTTTGATAAAAAACTGTAAAAATAGAGCATTTTTCATTTTTAAAATTTAAACAAAAAAGTGTATTTTTCACTCAAAAATGATGTCTTTTTCACTAAAATATACAGTATTTTTAGTGTTTTTAAGCTGTTTTTGATGAGAAATAGAGCTTTTTTTCACTTTTAAAATTTCAACAAAAAAATTTGACCTACCAATGAAAAAATGAACACTAAAAAATGCATTATTTTTATGTTTTTAAGCTGTTTTTATGATAAAAATTTAGTTTTTATAGATGTTTTATGATAAAAAATAGTGTTTTTTTGATATTTAAAATTTGAACGAAAAGTTATGTTTTTTAATAAGAAATGTTATAATTTTGTAAGTTTTTTGAATTGTTAAGATAAAAGCCTGTGTATGTGTTTTTTTAAAGGAAATCTATTTTTTCTATATGTAAGAAAGGTTTTAATTTATTGGATTGTCCATCACTACCAATTGATAATTTAATTTGGTCGTTCCTTTTACCATATGCAAAACATGTAACAGATTCGGAATCAGTTGTTAAAGGTCTAGTAAATATATAATCTTCTTCAATTTGTAACTGTATTAAAGGACTATGTGTAAGATATTCAGATTTTAAAAAAATTGTAATTTTCATATGCATATTAGTTGTTAGTTTTAAATCTGGTTCTAATAGTTTAGAGCTCATTAAATTAAATTCTACAGGTCTGAAACCTCCTGTATGATATGTTGCATATCTCTCTTTAATAGTAGCATAGCAATTTTGAGAATCGACATATTCTTTTGTTGCAACGTCTTTATTTATCACAGGATTTGCAACATTTGTAAGTCTTACATTTCCAAAATTATACATACCATTTTTAATTAAAGAAGGTACATATAATCCATCGTTATCACGTACTAATATATTATCATTCTTTTTAGTATTAATGAGTGTTTTTCTGTCTACATAATATTTATTACACACATCGTATTTATCAGTAGGAGTTGGAACATTAATTATTTTTTTGTTTTTAGAATCAAAAGCATTCTCTTTTAAAACTAAAGCATTCTTTTCAAAGTAACGTTTATTAACAGCATTTTTTTCATTCACAGGATCTTTTATATTACCAATTATTTTATCTTTAGCATCAAAATCACCTTGAGTTGAATGTATTAAGCTTTTCTGTTCTAATTCTTGTACAATTTTATTCACATAATTCATATTAGCTGAATCATGTAAATCTTTTGGATCTGACAGATTTGAAATTCTTTTATGTTTTGCATTATAGTTATCAGAATCATAATTAATAAGAGAAGCATCTGATAAATTTATAACGTCTTGTTTAAAATGTTCATGAATTCTATCCACATATGATTTTGTAGCAGAATCAGTTAATTCTAAAGGTTCATTTACATTTCTTAAATTCTTTTTTTCTATATCGTAATTTCCATCGTTTGTTAATTTAAATCCTACACCTGGAGGACCTGGAGGTCCTTCTTTTATTTCATCATCAAACAAAGGATAATAAGCTGTCATTTATTAATGTAATAAACTCATTATGCTTTCAATGTTTTAATCATCGTTATTTCTTCAGATTGCATGTTCATAGAGCATTTGTTTCTTTCTTTCAAAATGAAGTAGAAGAAGTAATTTTTAGTAGTATTATTTTTTAATCTCCAATTGAATTCAATCATTAAATTATTCAGGTTTGTATAATTTTCATGATTTTCTAGATTAAAACAAATTATAGGATATTTACTAAAATTTGAATAATCTATCATGCAACCTGTTTCAGCATTTATGTTGTTCATTCCTGCTTCTAAAAGAGCTGTATATATTCGATTATAATGTTTTTTATTAAAATCCATGAAATAACTTACTGTTGGAATTTTTATGTTATTAATCATTAACCAGCATTCTGTCATATCCAAGTGATCAAACATCATGTTGTTTTGGTTCATATTTTCATTTCTTTCATCGTATTGAGGAATGACGTATAAACTTAAAACTTCATCAGATGTAGCAGGAATATTATAAGATCCACTAGCATTTTTAGTAAATAAATTTGATTTGATAATATTATAATGATCCCAATTTATTTCTATTGGAGTATCAGATAATTTTAGTTGATTGAATTTTACAGCAGCTGAATTTTTAAATCTAACATATGGTAACCAGAGAGATAAGTCTTCAACAACTGCTTTGAAATCAGGATTTTGAATATCTGTATATAACATATTTTTACTATCGTTTCTTTGAATTTCTATTTTAATTTGAAATCCTGTAAGTACTTTTTTATATTCTCTGAAAAAGTCAAATATGTATTTCAATGGTATCCATATTCTTACAGTTTGACTACCTTTAGTGAATTTCCATCTTTTTGCAAATCCATCATTATATTTTTCATTCATTTTAAAGTTATTATAAAAATCAGTAATTTTAGTTGCATCCACCAAAGTTCCATTATATTTGAAATTATTTCTGTCAGCATATTCAGAAGTATCCATATAGAAAAACATATTAGTAGCTTCAGATGTTGAATAATCAGGTGTGAAATTTATCAATCCTAATACTTGATTCATGATTGCTTTATAATTAATAGTAGATTCAATTTCAGTATTTCCTATTGTTAATCTGCTCGAATTGATTAAACCACCACCATTTACAAAAGTAACATTTTCATTATTTATATTGCTTCCATCACCTTTTACAATTTTAATTTCTTGTTGCAGATAACCTTCAGAATATAATATATTAGCATTTGTATCATTTATAAAGAAATTATATGTGGCATTTTCATATGGATTGTTTTTATCTCTATTCTCCTGTTTAATTTCTCTATATTCAAAGCTTTCAATTTCGTTATTATAATAATAACTGGTATCACTCAAATCATAAATTTTGTTCATTTATTTAGGATAAAAAATTTTCAATCCTGCACCATGTTTTTTCTTTTTTGATAAAATCTCATTTAATTTTTCTATTATGAAATCTTTAGATTTTTCTTGTATAATAGGTTTAGCTTCTTTTCCTATAGCACCTATTAAATCAGAAAAGAAACCTCTTCCTTCTATTTTTTTACTCTTTCTGTACAATCTGTGTTTGTTCATTTATTTAGTTATAAATCTGTATTGTACCTCTTGCCTATTTAAACCAATTAGTTCACCTCGATGATTTGTAATTTTCATTCTAATTCTATGTATTGAATCAGATTTAACAGGAAAAAATATAGGTTTATCAAATTCTTTAGAATATAAACTTCCAGGAGGATTTGTAGTTGTAAATGAGTAAATCACATCAGATTGAAAGTGATTTATATAAGCACCATCTACTATATCACAATGAATATAAATATTATCATTTCCATTTGCTATATCTGCTATATATTTACCTTCTTGTTCTGCATCTTCATATATTTTTGCTTCAAATCCTAAAATTTTGTACAATTCACTTTTGGATAAATCAATTTTATAATGTTCTTTTAATTTAATTGCAAATCTTTGTCTTTCTTCTATAATTCCAAATAATATTGGAGAATCATTACCAAAGTATTTAACCATATAACGATTCAAACCTTTTATACTATAATGACCATTTGGAATAGTAAATTCAATCCATTTCTTACCATCAAAATATGAAAATTTATTATTCTTCTCAGTAATATTATTCCATGAAATATACATAGAAAATGACTGAAGAGCTATTTCCTTAAAATTAAAAGGGTTAGAATATTCAATAGTAAAATCTTCTGATTTACTAGCATTTTTAGAATCTAAAATGAGGTACTTCATTTATTTATAAGTAACTATTTTTTCATTGGAAATACTAGGTTCTTGAGTAAATGAATATAAAATATCAATAGGGGATTTACCTTTATTTCTTTCAGTAATATATTTCATACAATATAAACCGCATTTTACAGATGTAGGTTGTTGTAAAAAACTAGAATTATAACGAATTTCTTTTCCTGAAGATTTTAAGTAATTTACAATATTTTTAGGAAGAAAATCATTTTTTATTTTTATTTTTTCAAATTCATATTCTCCAAAGGGATCAAAATATTCTACAAAATCATATATTGGATCATTATAATAACAAACCCAGTGAGTTCCACTACCTGTAGATACATCTAAATTAATAATTCCGTTTTCAAATTTTCTTATATTTTTAGGTAGCATATCTATAGTAAATGTACCTCTAAATCCTTTTTCGTTTTTCATATTTTCATCTATTATTTTGTTGGATATTCCGAGGGAAGATAAATCCCCTTTCCACAACGTTTTTTTTTAATCCCAGATCCTGAAATTTTATCTAATAATTTTTTAGTACCCCATCCTGCTGCACCACTAGCAGCTCCAAGTCCTAAAGATGTTAGAATTGGAATCAAGAATGGTAAAAAACCTCCAGTCTTTTGTAATTGAGTTTTACTAATTGTAATTCTTTTACCTTTTGCAATTTGATTGATTTGTGTATTGGTAAGATGTAAATCATAATTAGGAGTTTTACTTTTATCTATTTGCAATGAAACTTTTTCTCCTTTTTTATATCCAGATTTCAATTTTGAAATTTGATTATCACTCAAATAAACTTTCTTTGTTACATACATTTATTTAGAGTAAAAATTTTTTATAATATTCTTTTACAAAATCACTTGTTAATGTTCCTTCTTTTAAAAGTTTATCTAATGTAATAACTATTTGATTATAAATTTTTTTAGACTTTGAACCCTTGCATATTTTACTTGTTAATTCATCTAATTTATTTATACCACTGCCTATATATTCATTTCCTGCTTTAAGAGTATTCAATGCTTTTATGTACATTTTTAAACCATTCATATTATAATCTGTTATATTTATATTATCTTGTATTTTTCGTTTTTTCTTCTCACTAGTTTCATAATTTCTGTTTTTAGTTAAATTTCCTTTAAGTCTTTTATAATCATCTCGTTTAGATTTAGCTATTTTAATTATTTCCTCTAACTCTTCATCTGTTTTATTTAAAAGCTCAGAAGGTAATTCTAATCCTTCTTTTTTAAGTAAGTTAAAATCTAAATCCTTATTAAAATTCAGCCTTATTATTCCTTCAGCTTTATCCATTAAATTTCCTGCATCTGAAGAATAATCTAATTCCAATTGTTTAGATGATTCATGTTGAGGTATAAAAGACATATTATCTGCTAAATCTTTTATAGCATATTGAATACTTTCAAAATTTTGTTTTCTTGAAGTTTCCTGGTCTTGTAATTTTTCAATTACAGGTTTATGAAATTCTTTTAAAGATTTTTGAATACCTAAATCAGATTCAAGTTTAACTTCATTATTTTTTCTTTTTTCAGATTGTAATTTTATTAGTTCTAACTCGTTTCTAATCTGTTGTTTTAATTTCTTATTTCTTTCACGTTCAATAATATTCATTTATTTATCAGTAAATTATTTTTTACTACGAGTAGATTATTTTTTACTCCGAGTAGATTATTTTTTACACCTAGTAGATTATTTTTTACTCCTAGTAGATATTTTAAAAATAAATAAATGATAAAAATAAAAGATTATACGGAACCTGAAGAATTTACAGATGAAAATCAAAATCCTTCATTACCAAAACATCCTTTTAGACTTTTAATTGTAGGTAGTTCAGGATCAGGAAAAACTAATTTACTTGTTAATTTAATATATGACTATTTGAAATTTGATGGTTTGTTTGTATGTGCCAAAGATATTTATGAACCAAAATATATAACACTGCAAGAAAATTTTACAATGTTTAATGATATTGAAAGAGAAGATATCGTAAATTGTAAGAACCTAAAGAGAAAAGAATTATTGTTGGAATTGTTTAATAAATATAAAAAAGAACAAGTATTATTTTCTTCCGATTCCAAAGAATTCATAAAAGTAGATGATTTAGATAAATGTATGAAAAATCTAGTAATTTTTGATGATTGTATAACTGAAAAAGATCAAAGCGATATAGCTGAATTGTTTATCAGAGGAAGAAAGAAAAATGCATCCATTATTTATCTGAGTCAATCATATTATTCTACTCCTATTAATATAAGAAAGAATTGTAATTATTTTATTTTCTTTAGTTTACAACCTAGAGAAATCCAACAGATTATTAGAGAAATTGATGGAAATCTTACTAATGAAGAATTTAAAAAATTATACAAGAAAGCAATTCAAAAGCGTTTTGATTTCTTTATGCTGGATTTAGTAAATATAAATATGAGATATCGAAGAAATTTTGAGCCTTTATAAATGGAAGAATATTTGGAAAAGAGAGTTTATATATATCGAAAGTCTTATCAACTAATGAATAAATTGAGTGTTTCCTTATCAGTCGGTAAATTTTTATTTAGTGCATCTGGTTTATCTGGATTCGTTTTTCTTCCCTTATCAGCATTGAGTATTACAGCAGGCGTCATTGAAATAATTGATAAGTCTTTAAATATTTCTGCTAAAAAGAGTGAATATAAACAAGCTTATAAGTTTTATAAACAGCTGTTAAATTTATTGAAATCAAACAATTTGACTGAACCAGAAGTATATATGAGAGAAGATGAATATATTCAAACCTTACAATATTTTCCTATAGAAAAATATATAAAGAAGACTCAATTAAATGGTTATAAATATGTTGATAAATAATTTTATATCTAAATAAATGTGTAATAAAAAGAATTGCAAGTGTAAAAATGGGAAAGGTGTTATTAATAAATCTATTAACAATTTACCATTTGAAATGCATCTACCTGGACATTCATTTACAGGTCCTGGAACTCAATTACTACATGGTAAAACAAGATTAAATCCAGATTTATCATACAAAGAATGGAGCAAACCAATTAACAGAATTGATGAAACTGCATATAAACATGATATATGTTATTTAAAAAATAAAGATACTAAAACTAGAAACGAAATATGTGATACAAATATGTTAAAGGAATTAGATGACATTCCAAACCCTACAATTCGTGAAAGATTGGAAAGAGGAATTGTTAAGCCAATCATTAAAGCAAAAAAGACATTTGGAATGGGTTCAGTCATTTACTGTTTAAAATGTAAAACTCATACAGATAGTAAAGACGTTATAACAACTACATCTAAAAATGGAAAACCTATGATGAAAGGAATTTGTGTCAATTGTAATTCAAAGAAAAGTGTTTTTTTAAAAAAACAAATAACACCATCTTAAAAGATGTATATTATGATCCTTTAAAAGGTTATTGTGGTATCAATGAATTAAAAAGGAAAACAAAATCTACTCAAAAAGATATTACTGATTTTCTTCATACTCAAGATATGTATACTAGATATAAACCTATAATTCGTAAATTTAAAAGACGTAGGATTTATGTTTCAAATATTGATGATCAATGGCAAGCAGATTTATTATTTATAAAACCTTTTAGTAAATATAATGATGGTATCAATTACATATTAACTGTTATAGATATATTTAGTAAATATGCATGGGCTGTTCCAATTAAAAGAAAAACAGGTGAGGAAGTAACAAATGCTTTTAAAAAGATATTCAAAGAGAGAAGACCATCAAATATACAAACTGATTATGGTTTGGAATTTTTATCTTCTTTAACACAAAAAGTCTTTTCAGAAAATAATATTCAATGGTTTGGTACTAATAATACAGAAATTAAATGCTCAGTAGTTGAACGATTCAATAGAACTTTAAATGTAAAAATAAGAAAATATTTAGCAGCTAATAATATAAAGAGATATATAGATGTATTAGATAAATTAGTTTACAATTATAATAACTCTTATCATAGATCTATTAAAATGACACCAACAGAAGCAAGTAAAAAAGAAAATGAAAATATTGTATACAATAATTTGTATGTTAAAAAAATTATCAGAAAACCAAAATTTAAAGAAGGTGATAAAGTAAGAATTTCCAAATATAAAGAAACTTTTACAAGAGGTTATCATCCTACATTTACAGATGAAATTTTTATAATATCTGAAGTGTTAAAAACAGATCCAATTACTTATAGAATAAGAGATTTAAACAACGAAGAAATTAAAGGTACTTATTATGAAAATGAATTAGTTAAATATGATAAAAAAGATAATATATATAAAATTGAAAAAATAATTAAAAAGAAAGGAAACAAGTTATTTGTAAAGTGGTTAAATTATCCAGAAGAATATAATAGTTGGATAAATAAAAAAGACTTAATTCAAAATTAAGAGGTAGGTAAATCACCTACCATTAAAAAATTATAATTTTGGGTAGGGAGAATTCTCACCCCCCAAGAATTGAAAGACGGACCAAATTGGTCCGTCTGAAATTCATTTCATAAATTATTTCATTTCTGACAGTGGCCCGAATTCGGGCTGTTGTCAGATCACTTAAAAATACAAATAAAAAATCATTCTAATTTCGGAATTAGTTCTTCTACATCATTTATAAATTTTTCTAAATTGTGTTCCTTAAATTTTAAATGATTAAAGTATGTATCTATATATCTTATATTCTCTTTCATTCTATTATATAAATTAATAGAATTAGGATTATAAGGTATTTCATGAGCTATAGATATTTTTGGATATTTCTTTTTCAAATTCTTAAGTGTAGTATTATAAATAGCTTTTTGACATCTAATTACATAATATGGATATTTGGAATCTTTTGTATTTTTTTGCATAATAATTAACATATTTAATCTTCTAGGTTGTGTAGTTTTAGGAGCTACATCATCTTTATATTTTTCATTTTTAGCTTTTATTTTTTGTGTTTCTACAAGTACTGTATCTAATCTCTTTTGTAGTTTATTAATATCATTTTTATATTTTTCATTGAATTCATTAGCATAGTATTTTATAATAATTTTGTTTACTTTCATGTAAAAATTAGGTGATATCCAACATGCTATATTTACTATAAAGTCTTGATTTACATAAGTTCCTGAAATTTTACTATTATATTGATTTTCACCTTTAACTTCTTTAAAAAGTGGTTGGCTGGAATTCCAGCCAAGCATATTTTGAGAATAAAAGTTAATTAACTCTTTAGATTCCTTATTTTGTAACCAATTTTTAAATCTCTTACCTCCAGATTTACAAAGCTTAGTAGCATTAAAATATCCTGTTTCCTTATCTATTATCAATTTAAAATCTCCAAATAAACCATACCAATAATTATCTTTGATTTGCTCGTAACAAATATCTCTTAAAGAATTCATGTCTAATTTATTCATAACCATTTTTATAAATACTTTTCAAATTGAAAAAAACAAGTTAATTATAAAATTTTATCAGAATTCTCAAGGCTCGAATTCGAGCTCTGAGAATTTTTATCAAAATCACTTGAAAATATTATTAATTCTTTAGATTGTTTATTTTCTAAATATTTTTTAATCTTTTACCTCCAGATTTACATAGCTTTGTAGCATTAAAATATCCAGTATTTTTATCTATTCCTTTTTTAACATCTAAAAAGTGATGGCCCGAATTCGGGCTATCACTTTTTTTACTATAATAATCTATTAACTCTTTTGATTGTTTATTTTCAAACCAATTTTTAAATCTTTTAGATTATTTTTCCACAGGCCGAATATGGACTGCCGAAAGGGGGGTACGTTTTGTACCCCCCCTTTAAAATTTATTATTTTACAATTTTTATATTGATTTTCTAAGAGAACACTATTTTATATTTAAATAAATATGTTTGAAAAAAATATTACAAAAGTATTATTATTGAATATCAATCTATTTACATTTAGAATAGAATTAGAATATGATAATTTAAGACATAAAAATCATCATATAGTTGTATTTTTTGGAAGGCCAGATTTTAAATTAGATAGTTATGATAATATGAGAATAATGGAATTACATATAAAAAGAATATTAAAATTACATTATTTTAAGCAATTAATATTTAAAGATATATTTGAAGAATTTGAAGATAATTGTGATTTGTTAGATGTTTGGGTTTATAGATTAAGAGAATCATTGCGTATTAAAAAAATTATTAGAAAAGAAAAAGATTTATATATCTTTATATATTAATTTATTATATTATATTTAATAATTAAATTTATTCATTTAATATATTTAATAATTAAAAAATATATTTACTAGATAAATATTAATATAATTAATAAATAAATAAATTTAGAAAAAAATAGCAAAAGGCCCTCTCAGTGTGGTGGACTTTAACTTGAAATTATAATATTTATTTTTGGGGGTTGCCAGCACCCCCCAGAGGGCCATACAGTCCACCACACTTTTTACATTTCGGTCCCAGTTTTTTCATTTCCTGGTTCTATGTAAAGAGCCCTATCTTAATTGCATCAACTCATTCTAACTATTTTTTTTTATTTAGAAGAGCGAGCAGGGCTCGAACTCAGGACTAATTCATGCTATTCAGTTACTCTAACCATTAAGCTACTGGGACCTGAGAGACGAACTTTTTTTTGGGTTTATCTAATAACCATATCTATTAAACTTTGCTCTTACAACTGATAACAGTTTTTCAATGAATAGTGCTTCCATCTATATTTTAAAATTAGAAAATATATAAATGGATGATTTTATTCAAGCTGAAAAAATATATTATTCTAGTGATGAAGAAAAAAATATTTCTGTACCAAATGAGTATTTAAAAGTTTTTAAAAATATTCAAAAGAAAGATATTACTTATGATAGTTCTGAAGATGAAAGTTATTATAATGTAAATATTCAATCATTTTTAAAACAGAGATATGCAAGCAGAATAAACTTTTTTAAACAACTGAAAAGAAAACATAATTTAAATTTTACAACGCAAGCAGATGAAATGTTTTACAAATTTTTAGATTTTAATTATTACAAAAAAACTATAAAATATCTGTATATCATGAAAAAGATTTGTGAATATTTTGGAATTGAAAATAATTTAAAAGTTAAGGAAAATAAATATGTATCTGTATGGAATGACTTTTTAGAATTTTTAAAAGATTAGAAATTTAATGAGAATATTTTATTTTATAGGACGCCGTGAAACACAGCCTCTAAAATATTAATAAATAATAATAGAAAACATACATTCAAATACATATTTTTTTAATAAATCTGGACGTACTGAAACAATACGTCTGTATGTAATGACTTTTTAAAAATTTTAAAACATTAGAATTTTAAAGAAATTTTTTTATTTTATAGGTAGCCCCGATTTGGGGCTACTTAAAAATTATTCAAATCCTAATTTATATAAAGTATTTCTATTTAAAAAAATAAACCATAATAAATGGAAATGATTTGTAGAGATTGTAAGATAAAAAAGAATGAAGAAGAATTTTATATGCATATAAAGAAAAGGATGTCGCGTTGCATACAATGTACCAAAGATATTTATTCTCAATCTGAGCGCTGTATTTGTGGTAGGTACTACACCCTTTGGCATCGTGCGAGACATGAGAAGAGCAAAATACACAAAAAATTATTAGCAGATATAATGGCTGCTAAAGAAATCTTAAATATTAAATATTAATATCTTTTAAAACATTTTATCTTTTTTAAAATCCCTTTATAAAAATACTTTCTAATAAATAGAAAATAAAAAATTCTATTTTTAAAATCCCTTTATAAAAATACTTTCTAATAAATAGAAATAAAAAATTCCTTGTTTTTTATTTCAATACAAGTATGGCTTTTGTTCATATTGAGAATGCTTTGAGTACTTTGAGTATTCAAAAATTGAAAAATGTTATAAAAGATTTAAAAATAAAAAACAAAAGTAAATCTAAGAATGATATTATTAAATCTATAATATCATATATTAGAAAAACTGGAAATTATAAACAAGTATTAACAGATATATTAGATTTAGATACTTCTGATTATTTAGATCGTAAAAAGAAAATATTTATTAAATATCCAAAGAGAAGAGAAAATATTAAAAAATTATTTGATTCATATAATTTAAAATTTAATAAAGATACTAAAGATTTTGAACCTGTAAAAAGTAAAAAAATTAAAAAAGAAGTAAAACTAAATAAGTTATTCAAACCTGATTATGAAATTGTAGAACTTAAAGGTAAATATATAAAGAAGTATATGACTCATAGAAAAACTTATAAGATTGTAGAGATTAATAAAATTAAACCTGTACAATATTTTAATATTTTATCAGATTTATTTAGAAAAGCTATAGGTAATAAAAATGGTAAAGTTGATATAATCGTACATAATCCAAAATTAAGTGCTCCTTTTCATCCTAAAATGATGTCAACTAAAGATGCTTACGAAGTATATTTAGAAACATTAAATAATAAGATTGAATATAAAGAACTTGATATAACTGAATGTATTTTTGATTTTCATGTAATTGAACTACCAGAAGGAGGTAGACATAAATCATTAAAAATGTATTCAGAAACAGATCCTTCAAAGAAAAGAAGTATTTGTCAAATAAAAAATAATGATAATATATGTTTAGCTAGATCTATTGTCACTGCTCTAGCTGTTCAAAATCCGAAATTATTATGTGATAAATTAAATCATCAAAAACTAACAGAAAATGATATAACATATATCAGAAAAGGTCGTTTATTACAAAAAACCTTAGCTGTAAAACTACATAATTTATGTAATATTCCTTTAGAAATATGTAGCTTAGAAGAGGTTAAAATATTTGAGCAATTCTTAGATATTCAAATTAATATTTACTGTAGAGAAAACTGTAATCAAAGTTTATATTCAGGAGAATATAAATCTACATGTATTTACATATACAAGATTCAAAATCATTTTAATGTCATTACTTCTATTACAGGATTTTTAGGTAAAGATAATTATTGTAATTACTGTAAAATAGGATTTAAGAAAACTAATCGTCACAAATGTCCTTTGAAATGTAATAGATGTTTTGTTCAAAATTCTGATTGTAAAGGAGATGAAATATTTTGCAATAAATGCAATAGAAAATTTATAGGTAAGGAATGTTTTGAAAATCACAAAAAGAAAGATAATAAAGGTTACAGTGTCTGTAAAATATTATGGAAGTGTTTAAAGTGTAAAAGGAATATAAGTAGTTTGGAAAGAAAACGTAAGGATCATAAATGTGGTGAACTGAGATGTAAAAATTGTTGGAGATGGGTAATGAATGATCATAAATGCTTTATGATACAAAAGAGTTCAAAAGGAGGTATGTGTAAACAGAAGTGTCCTACTTTCATACGAGATCAAAAAGATTGGTGTGAAACATGTAGATCTGATTACACTGAAAAATATATATTCTTTGATCTTGAAACAATTCAAGAAACTGGAATTCATGAAGTTAATCTATTAATATGTCATGATTATGAAGGTAAAGAAAAAATATTTGAAGATGAAAATGAATTTTGTAGTTGGTTATTTAAAGATTATCATTATGGATATACCTGTTTAGCTCATTACGGAAAAGGATTTGATTTCCAATTTTTAGCTAAGTATTGCTTTAAAAATAACATTAAAGTATTTACTATATACCAAGGTAATAAATTAACTTATATGCATTCTCCTGATTACAATATAAGATTTATTGATTCTATTAATTTCACAATGATACCACTTAAAAAATTTCCCAAAACTTTTGGATTAACTGAATTAGCAAAAGGATATTTTCCACATCTTTTTAACACCAAAAGTAATCAAAACTATGTTGGTAAATATCCTGATAAATTTTACTATGGATATGATACAATGGTTACGAATGAAAGAAATAATTTTAATAAATGGTATAACTCTGTTAAAAATGAAACATTTGATTTTCAAAAAGAATTTATAAAATATTGTAGATCAGATGTAGATATTTTAAGAAAAGGATGCTTGGAATTGAGAAGATTATTTTTAGAAACTGTTAATGTAGATCCTTTTAAATATGTAACATTAGCTGGTGTATGTATGGGTATTTACAGAGATAAATTCTTGAAAAAAGATACTATAGCTATTGATAATGATGTAATTCATAAAGATCAATATAGTAAAAAATCAATTGCTTGGTTAGATTATATTTCAAAGAAGGAAAATATTAATATTCAACATGCTTTGAATGGAGGAGAGAAAAAACTGAAATTAGGAAAGAAAACTTATAAAGTGGATGGATTTCATGAAAATACAGTTTTTCAATTCAATGGTTGTTATTGGCATGGATGTAAAAATTGTTTTTCTGGTACACAAATGAATCTTAAAAATCAAATGCTGATGAAAGATTTATATAAAAGAACTAAAAAGATTAATAAGAAAATAATGAAAGAAGGATATGAATTAATAACTATATGGGAATGTGCTTTTGATAGTAATAAAGATATGAAAAAATACATGAAAAAAGAATGGAAAAGAGAATTCGTTGAACCTTTAAATCCTAGAGATGCTTTTTATGGTGGTAGATGTGAACCAACTAAATTAAAATATGAATTTAAAGTAAACGAAAAAGGAAGATATCTAGATGTAACTTCTTTATACCCAACAGTTAATTACTTTGATTATTATCCAATTGGTCATCCTGAAAAAATATTTAACCCTGAAAAATATAATAAAAATTGGTATGGTTTAATAAAATGTAAAGTACTACCACCTCGTAAATTATATAATCCTGTACTACCTTATAAAGGAGAAAAATTATTGTTTTCATTATGTAGATCATGTTCAGAAACCATTCAATGTAAGCATTTCAAATCATCTTTAGATAAAAAGAAGTGTAAAGATTGTTACGTTATCAGAAATTCGGAATGTAAACACAGTGATAACGAAAGATGTTTCACAGGTACTTGGACTACAGATGAAATGAAATTAGCTATTAAAAAAGGATATAAAATAATGAATATTTATGAAGTTTGGAACTTTGAAAATAAATCAAATGAATTATTCAAAGTGTACGTAAAACTGTTTTTAAAAATTAAACTCGAAACATGTGATAAATGGAAAAATAACTTTAAAAATGAAAAGGAATATAAGAAAGTAGTTAAAGAGAAATTAGGAATAAAATTGAAAAACATCGAAGAAAATCCAGGTTTGAGATTTATAGCTAAAATATGTTTGAACTCTTTATGGGGTAAGTTTGGACAGCGAAAAAATATGAAACAAACTGAATACGTAATAGAGATTGAAGATTTTTATAGAATTATACTAGATGATACAATAAAAGATTTAAACATGGTATTTATGAATGATGATTGCGTAGAAATGAGTTACAAAATGAAAGAACAATATGAGAAAAATAATTTTAACACAAATATTTATATAGCTGCATTTACAACCAGTTCTGCTAGAATACGATTATATAAAATGTTAAATAAATTAAAAGAAAAAGTTATATATTATGATACAGATAGTGTTGTTTACATAGATGATGGAACCAAAGATATTGAAACAGGATGTATGTTAGGAGATTGGACAGATGAACTTGGAACTGATAAATACATGAAATATTGGATATCCGGAGCTAGTAAAGATTATGGATATATATTGAATGATAGTTCTGTACATGGAAAAGTAAAAGGATTTAAAATGTCTTATCAGAGTGAAACAATGTTAGATTTTGATCACCGAATGAAAATAATTACAGGTGAAACTGATTGTATAGATGTTGAAATTAACCAGTTTAAAATACAAAAAAATAGAGATATTTCAAGTGTTAAATCAAATAAGAGATATATGTTTGGATTTGATAAACGTAGAATCTTAGATGATTATAATACTGTTCCCTTTGGATATTAATATCTTTCATATTTTGTATCTTTAATTTTTATATCTTTAATAATTTTTATCTTTCTTATTTTTTATCTTTAATTTTTTATCTTTCATATTTTTAATCTACAAAATTTTTATTTTATTCTTTCTTATTTTTATTTCTAAAATCACCCCCTCCAGATCTGGGGTAGGTGATTTTAAATTATTCAAAACCTTTTATAAAAATGCATTTAAAATAAAATGACTGATATATCATTGATATTCAATATTCAAGGATTTATCCTTCCAGATAAAATAATTGTCAGAGAAATTAGTTGGACACATTTAACAGAACCAATTTCTGAAACAATTCAAGTATTTACACCCAATTGTGAATTAACAGAACAAGAAATGAATATCGTTCGTAAATGCACTCTTGAAATTCACGGTCTTAGATTTAAAAGATGTCCAGATGATAAAAGTCTATGGATTAGTAATGAAAATGTTAAAAATTATATTTTATATTTGCATGATGAATATGGTGGTAGATTTGCTTATAAAGGAGGAACAATTGAGAAAAAAATATTTAAGGAATTAAATATATCAGCTATTGATCTTGATATACCTAAATGTCCCAGAATATTAGGACCTATGTGTTCTTTGTATAAATGTTGTCAGTATAAGAAAACCCTTCAAAAAAACACAATGCTATAAATGGAAGAAATAAAGAACTTAGATATCAGTGAAGAAATAATTGAATTTTCAAAAGTGATTAGCGATTTAATTGACATCAATAAAAAACATGACAGATCCGGAATTGAGGATTTAATAATGAAATATATTGAAAAAATAACAGAACTAATTTTAAAAGTTGAAAATAAGGATATTAGAGAAAAAGCACTTGAGCTAGTAGATGAAACATCTTATTACATTATAAATAAATATCTTCAGAAAATATTTTTGAAAACGTAAAACCATTTAATAAAATGAAATATCATAAATGGAAGAATTCAACAACATCAAAAAGAATATATATCCTGAAACTTTTAAATTGAGAGATTTAGAAGTTGGAAAATACAATTTGATATCTTTGAAAAAAATCAAAACAAAATTTGGATCTTCATTAATTGCAAAACTAGAAGTAAACGATAATGAAAAAGATTTTTACTTAAGTTCTTGTCATGGTGATTTATCTGAAAAAGCAATTAAGAAAATAAATAAAAATAATTATCTATTCAATTACAAAGGTAAAATAAATGACAAATATTATGATTACGAGTTGGAAGAAGTTTAAATCTTTATCTTTTTAAAAAAACACATACGTTGGCTTTTAATTTATCTTTTCAAAAACTTACAAAATTATAACATATCTTATAAAAAACATACCTTTTCGTTCAAATTTTAAATATCAAAAAAACACTATTTTTTATCATAAAACATCTATAAAAACTAAATTTTTATCATAAAAACAGCTTAAAAACATAAAAATAATGCATTTTTTAGTGTTCATTTTTTCATTGGTAGGTCAAATTTTTTTGTTGAAATTTTAAAAGTGAAAAAAAGCTCTATTTTTCATCAAAAACAGCTTAAAAACACTAAGAATACTGTATATTTTAGTGAAAAAGACATCATTTTTGAATGAAAAAAACACTTTTTTGATTAAATTTTAAAAATGAAAAATGCTCTATTTTTACAGTTTTTTATCAAAAAACAGCTATAAAACTTGCAAAATAGGTCTTATTTTGCAAGAAATATAGCATTTTTTGAGTGTCCTCTAGCCCCCCCCATATACTACTTACATGCAAGGGAGAAAACCCCCAAAACGCATCTCGACAGACATGCATGCAGAAACGTAACATCTATGTCCAGTTGTTTAGCAGAGGCTGAGATCGAAATATTTCGCTCTAACAAGCGGTGTCCTAATACTAGGTGCAATTAACCTGGTTGGTTAGGGCGGTGCTCCCACTAACGGAAGGTTGTCAGTTCGAATTCCAATTCAACCGAATATCCGTCATGTTCACGCCTAGGATATTTTGAATAAATAGTGGGCGCAATGTCCTCTAAGTGAAATGATACTTTTGTGAGACGCAGGTCAAGTATTGAGGGGCGGTGTGCTGGAATGTTTACACACAGGGAGTTCTTCAAGACTACTTTCTCTATAAATGAAATCAGTATGTAGAGTGTTTATATGTTATACAGACTCTCTGCAATGAAATCAAAAATAAAAAAAATTTTTTTTTAATAAAATTAATAAACTATTCTAATCTGCGACTAGATAAGTCTGATTCTTGAAACTCGGGATTCACTCAAATTTTGATTGAAATTAATATCTTATTTGTGCTGCACAATCTCGGAAGAAGGATATTATTGATGATTTTATTTTTTTTCTGATTTTTCAAACACTCATTACGGTTTTGTAAAGTAGAATGTTTTTTAAATCTGGCCGCTTCATTCATAAAGAAAGCGCTAGATTTAATGTTTGAGTAAATCAAAGGCAGAGTGTTTTTTTCAAGAATTGTAATAACTACTCGTATATACTTTTTTAAAAAAAACAATCCATATACTCTTTAACGTTTATAGTTATTTTATTGTGTTCCTACTCTAAAATATTGAAAGCGACATGCCTATATGGAATCATGGTCTAACAGATTGTAAAATTCTCGATAGGTATCTACATTTGTCTCATTTTCAGACTTCATTAAATATGTATCTCAAAGGAGAAAACTGGGAAAATTTCTAAGCATCCGTCAGACAACATTCTGAAACGCAGAATCTATCTCATGGTGTTTAAAAGTCAGGGGGATCGAACTGGATACGTAAAAATTCGAAAAATGTGACAGTTCTATTGCATCACTGTAAACCTTAAGTTAAGTGTACATATAAAAAATGAAGAAAAGCATTAATAATAATCTTCTCAGTTAATGACAGAGAATGATCCGAATTTTGAAACACGACAAAATTTGATATCTGCGTTCACTTGACTGCGATGGATTTTAATAAGCTAATAACTGTGGTGGATGCTTCACCAGCAATTTGAAATCAATTTTGAGCAATCGTACTTCATCAGACTTTATTTTGTAGCCGGCGTTTTATCGAATTTCGTCTCATTGATTACTTCCATTTTAAAAATAATTTTCACCACTAGGCGTCATACATATCGGTTGAAGTGTCGAATATTTTTTTAATTAAGACACTATGTAAAATTATTTACTTCGTTATGGATTTCTGTCTGTCTGCGAGACCTATTGTCATAAAGTTTGATCCTATGTTTTTTTTATTGATTCAAGTATTAATTTAATAAATAAATATTAATTTAATAGATTTTAATTTTCTGACACATGACTTTATAAGGTCTCAAGAATTAGTGGTCAGTATTCAGATCGATGTATGGAATTAAGACTTCACTTGCTCCGTTTACCTGGGGGAATGAAGTCAGATATAGCGTCTTCTGTATTTGAACAGAGATATAGTGATATTTTTTTAGAGAAAATCTATGGTATACATACTAATTTGTATTGCTTTTAAAATTTATAATTTACTTCGAAATATATC
>JAPDSC010019937.1:0-16777 GCA_026290005.1 Latrodectus geometricus | reverse complement strand
CCATACAATTATACGCCCACCCGAAGGAAAAATGTTATATTTGCTTTCATTTGAATAACAAGACATGATTTCAATACGCTTCAAGCTTATTTATCATTTATTTTGCGAAGAAATCCAAAGCTTTCTATTTTTTGCTGATCGAAACAGTTTTAGCTACTCGAACAGAGGAAAAATGCAGTAGAAAATTCAGTAAATTTTGCAGAAGTGTTTGTAACTCAAACGCGTGGATTTTTTTTTTTTACAAATTTTTTAATTATCAATCTCTGTTCACATTGAGTTAATCTTGCCACTTTTTACTTTATTCTCGATCAGAATTTCTTTAAAGCTTTTTATCAAATGGTGCACTGCGGGACGGGATCAATTTACTAATTTAGCGATATCCCGAATGGATTTTCTAAACTTATGACGGAAAATTACCCATTTTCAAATGTTGTTCGTTGTTTCTTTACATTTAAGAGACATTTTTAAATGATAAAACATAAGGGAGTAAGACATTAAATAAGGTCAAACAATTTTTAAATGTCACTAAAATGAAAAAATAAAGTTGCAAATAAAAATTTTATTAATGAAACCAAGAAAATATTTCGGTATACGACAATTTTTGTGGCGTGTTTTACAGATTTATTGTTTTCAACTTTAGGAAAAAATATGTCAATATTAAAAACAAAAAGTTTGCTTTCTTTCTGAATAGTATGGAGGGGATACAAAAAATATTGGCTTTCTATTCGAATTCACTTCCGGACTAAAGCACATTTCTACAAGATTTTAAAATGTACGAACACTTTTAAAAGACACAGTAATGTTTATGTTAACCATCAATCATTAAAACTCTGGCTTTTAAAAAATTTTTGATTCTTTTGAAAAATTGAACACTTTAAATTATGTATAAAATTCTGACAATTTCAAATACTGTTCCCTTAAAAAATTATATTCTAAAAAGTATACATGAACTTTAAATTTAAATATATCTGAAGTTTGAAATATTTGGACGCAAGCGTTGAAATACTTAAGTGTAGCATCAAAAAAATTATACGAAAATATTTGCCTCCATTTTAAGATTCATATATCAAACTTTAATTATTAATCTTCACAGAATTGATTCTATTAAAATTTGATCTTTCGTTGATAAACTATATTCGAGAAAATAAGTAATTTCTCCGTTTATAATTTCGATTTTTAAGATTTCAACTCTAGGAGACTGCATTGAGCTCTAAATTTAATTACTGAAATCGGTTAACATACAAATAAATACTCCTAGTTGATTAATATTTACTATCATTCCAATTAAATTAAGATTTAGGAATAAATATAAATACGCAGTTATATTTATTGTAATTGAGTAAAATTTACAAACCATGCAATTCATTTCCAATGACGTTTTCAAAGCATTAGTTCAAGAAAATAAATGCAAAACAAATTCGAAACATTGATTCTGTCACAATCATAATCACAATTAAAAATTGAGATGTAAGATCAACGGCTGTATGAACATATTTAACTTAGATGTTTTTGAAGCAGACAAAGTACAGGTTTCTTCATTGTTTTCAGGTGAAAAGATTTTTAAATTCCTTTATAGGTGCATATTAATTGACCAATTCAGAAGTATTCACATGATATTTTCCTTAGTACAATCCCTAGTTTTCTACCACAAATTTAAGAAAGAAACTTGAAGATTGATATTTAATTTCTCGCGTACAAGAATTTCAATTTTTCACAAATCATGTCAATCTTTACACAATGTAAGTTTCCAGTAATAACATTTTTATATTCTTTTATACATTGATGAATAATTTTACAGAAAACTAAATCATACTACACATTTTCTAATTTCTAATCTGAAAATTTCAAATATTTTTCCCTAAAGAATTTGCATACATGAAAGTATACATGAAATTTGATAATATCTGAAGTTTGAAATATTTGGACATGAGTTGGATCAAGTTTGAAATATATAATTTAGAGTATCTAAGAAATAACTTTTATTACCTATTTACATAGAGTTTGATTTGAATATTACTTTTCCCATGGTATAATTTAAAATTTTAATGAAAAATTCAAAATTAAGAATTATTTTATAGCTCATTCATCTCTTATTCAATTAATGTTTCATTAGAATTTATGAACATAAATGCTGATTTAATAATTTTCAAGTTAAATAATTCTGTAACAAAAAATTTTATAAACAACTTTGAATTCATTGTTTTTGAAATATTATACGTCAGTGATATTAATTATATTGTAAATGTAACAAAAAATTCTGGTTGATGTACAACAGTCCAGTATAAGATTTTAAATTTTATTTTTAATCTAAATTCAGTATTAATTCTCAAATATAAAAAATTAAAGAAAGGAAACCATTTTCAAATTTAAAGATTTCTTCTTTAAAGATTCTAAGATAGAAGAGTAACTTTAAAACTTAAATATCAGAATCATTTTACCGAATGGTACTGTTAGTTTGGTAAAAATTATATAACAAATGTTTATTAGTGGAGTCGAAATATTAGTTTATTGCAAACGTATGAAAAAATTTATTTGAATTCATATTAAATCAAACTCTTATATATATATATATATATATATATATATATATATATGAAAAAGTTGCATTGTTATTATTTAAGCATACACAAGGTTTTAAAAAATAAAGATACCGGGGAAAAATTATAAAACTTAGTCTGCAAGGAATGCATTTGCGCATTTAATTTTTTTAAGATGAAAAATTGGTGGAGGGGTAAGAATAGTTTATTTTTGTTGAATAAAAGTTTCAAGATAAAACAAAATTCTACTTTTATTTGAAAAAGTTAAAAGGATTTCTGTCATTGATCTAGTTTCAAAGAACACGTGAAAAAAATGTAATACATATCAACTTGAGATTATATTCATACAGCCATATGATGTACTTCAATTTAGAAGTTTTTGAACGGGACAAAATGGAGGTTTTTCACTATTTCAAAGTGAAAATACTTTTAAATTCCCTTATTAGGGTTTATTTATAATTATATGATCCTTTATCAGTGTTGATTAGTTGTTGACTAATTCAGAAGTATTTCACAAAATATTTTCCTAAATACAATCCGTTATTTTCTACAAATTTAAATTAAGAATGAAATCAGAAAATTTAATTTTTCGCGCACAAAACTTTCAATTCACAAATCATGCCAGAATCTTAACACACAATATTTTTTATTATAAAATACAATATAATAGAAACTCAGTTTTATAATCTTTTAAGAACTTTACTACAAAACTAAGTCAAACTGTACTTTTTCTAATTTTTTAAAAATTTATGTTTACAGAAAGTTTAACAAAATTTGAAATTTAAGGTTTTTTCAAATGAGATTATTACATTAATTTCGACTTTATTCAACGAAATACATCTGTAAACTTTCATTTTATTTGATTACATTGAAATATCGTGAACAATTCTATGAATTCTCCTGTAATTAAAAATGCATTTTAGACTGTCGCAATTCAGAATTTACTAATTTTAAGAAAAAGTGCCAGTTTAAGTAAAAAGCTCCAAAAATTTTAATTTTAACAAAGTGAAATTTAAAAAAGTTTTTTAAAAATGTTCATTTACTAGTTTCAGAAAAAAAATTGCTTTACTCATTAATAAAAGTATTTGAAAGTGAGTTTCTTAAAAGTTACCTTGGCAAAACTGCATAACATGGTAAAGCTTTTTGAAAATCAATAATCAAAATGTAACAGAAACTCAAATTTGAAGTTCTGATTTTGTCACAATCAAACTCATCAGTTAAAAATTGAGATGTACGATCATTCGGCTGTATGAACATATTTTATTTAACTTAGATGTTTTTGAAGCAGACAAAGTACAGGTTTCTTCACTGTTTTCAGGTGAAAAGATTTTTTAATTCCTTTATAGGTGCATATTAATTGACTAATTCAGAAGTATTTACAGGATATTTTCCTTAGTGCGATCTCTAGTTTTTCTACTGCAAATTTAAATTTAAGAAAGAAACTAGAGGATTGATATTTAACTTCTCGCGCACAAAAATTTCAATTCTTCAAACCATGTCAATCTTTCCACAATGTAATTTTCCACTAATAACAGTTTTATATTCTTTCATGCATTGATGAATAATTTTACAGAAAAACTAAATCATACTACACATTTTCTAATTTCTAAAAGTTTAACATGTTTATAGATAGTTCACAAAAAGTTTAATACTTTAAATAGTTCAGATTTTTTTCAAATGAAACCATTGATTAAATCAACTTCGATTCTGTTTCAACAATCTGTTAATAAATATTTTATTTGATTAACAATTGAAATAATATCGGACACTTCTATAAATTCTCTTGTAGCTAAAAATGCACTTCGAAACTGATGCAATTCCGAACTTACTAATTTTAATATCAAGAAGAGAGCCCGTAAGTTAAAAATTACTCAAACTCTAAATTTAAACTTTTGTTTATGTTGATGATCAATCATTAAAACCCTGGTTTAAGAAAATAATTTTTTTTAACGGTTTTTTAAAATTATTTTAAAAGTACTTATTATTGTTAAATCAATTTAGTGTTAAGTTCAAATTATACCTAAAATTCTGAAAACTTCAAATATTGTTTCCTAAAGAATCAGATTACTCAAAAAAGCTTACACATTAACTTTAAAATCTCTGAAGTTTGAAATATTTGGACATGATCATATTAAGTTTGGAATACTTAAACGTATCCAATAAATAACATTTTTATAAGTATATATTTTCATTTGAAGATTGAGCTACTTTTCTTAAAAAATAAAGAAAAATTTCTTTCGAGAAAATAATTCTTACAATAAAATTTTCTCAGAAATATGGGTTTTTAGCATCAAAAAGTTGTACGAAAATATATTCTCATTTTAAAATTCAAATATCAAAATTAAAATTATCTTGATAGTCGATACGGTAAGATTTGATCTTTCGTTGATGAACTCCATATTCGAAAAAATTTCGTTGTAAACAATTTCAGTTTATCATTTGGATTTTTAAGACTTCAACTTTTATATTTGCAATTAGCTTTAAATTTAGTGACTGAAATCTATGAAGATAAACAAATATTCATAGCTGAGTAATACTCACAATTATTTCAATAAATTAAGAATATATAGAAATAAATATAAACATGTAGTTTTATTTATTGTAATTAACTAAGTTTTATAAATCACTGCTTTCAAAATTTGATTGGAAATAAATTCCAAATTTTAATTCAGTCAATGATACCCATCACAAGCAAAAATTACAAGTAAAGAATAAGACTAGATTTTATTTTAATCAATTTTACATACACAAAACAATTTTCAAAGCCTTACAAATTTTCATTTTCTAGGA
Organism: Latrodectus geometricus; assembly: GCA_026290005.1. NCBI lineage: Eukaryota > Metazoa > Arthropoda > Arachnida > Araneae > Theridiidae > Latrodectus > Latrodectus geometricus. The sequence continues at coordinate 11,450 of JAPDSC010019937.1, read as the reverse complement.
GCATGAAGTTTTAAGATATTATTGAAAAATATTACAAATTTAAAATAAATTCCTTATTTTTTCATCACTTTTTAAAAGGTGAATTCCATTGGCTTAAATTAAAATTTTAATGTAATGTTCAAAATATTAACAATCTGATTATTTTACAGCTACTTTTGCACCTCTTATTCAAGTAATATTCCATAAAAATTTTGATGTTTAGAAAACAAATGACAGTTTTCAAAGTAAATTATTTTATTACAAAAATATGCACTTTTATGCTTGCAAGTAAAACTTTGAATTCATAAAGGTGTATATTTTTGCAATATTGCAATATATGTATTTACAAGGTAAAATATACATCTGTCAGTTAAATATTTTACCTTGTAAATATAATACCAAAAAGAAAAAACATTTCCGATTGTCTACAACAATCTAGAACAATATTTCAATTTTAATATACAATTCAGTTTTAAATATCAGATATATAAAAATTTCAGAAAGAAACTAGAGTAATTATTTACAAAATTTAAAAATATAGTGCTTAAAGATTCTGACTCAAAAGAATTCTAAATTGAAAATTTACACGAGTGACAAATTATAGCAAGCTTTACACAAATACATTGCAGTAAGCAATTCCGAAAATTTGAATTTTAAGCGAATATAAACATACTAAAAACAGCATTATCATTAAAAATTAGCGGCAAAAAGCATTATTAAATATTTATTGTTAATGTAGCAATTAATCTTCAACATAATTTCTGTTTCTAAAATTTAAATAGATACTTATCGGGCAAGTTTAAATATTTTAAAAATAGTTAAAAATATGTGAATCATTACAAGTTAAAATTCATCCAAGATTCATAAATACAACTTTCAAATTCTAATCTTTAATGAGGAATTCAAGAAAAATTGAACTTACTTTGTTTACAGAAAATTCAAAATTAAACTTAAATTGTGAAAATTAAAATTGACAACTTGTCAATTAAACATAAAATTAAAACGAATTTAAAACGTAAACATTTAATTATTTTATTAAATTCTTCACATCTTCCGAAACAAAAACAATTTCTTTTAAATATTTAAAACATTAATAAAGAATCTAATAAGTTTATCAATTATCAAATTCCAATGTAAACAGCAGAAATGCGAAAAATATCGATTCTATACGTTAATAAGAGAGATACTTCTTTATATAAACTACTTAATCATTGCGTTGAGAGGCTCTAAGGCAATTGATTGGTTATAAATCTCTTTGAAAGCGCATGTGCGGAATTTATTTATTTATTTATTAATTTGATTATCAGAGTAATTCAGTTGGCTGCAGTTGAAGTGTAAGTGCACTTTTTGTATTACTGAAATCGAGTTTTCCCTGGTTTCAATCACTAGTTTTTCTATTGCAAATTTAAATTTAAGAAAAAAACTAGAATATTGATATTTAATTTCACGCGTACAAGAATTTCTATTCTTCACAATTTAAATCTTTTTTTTTTTTTTAATTTGCAAATTTAAATTTCAGAAAAAACCAGAATATTAATATTTAATTTCTCGAATACAAGAATTTCTATTCTTCACAAATCATGTCAATCTTTACACAATGTAAGTTTGCAGTAGTAACAGTTTTATATTCTTTCACACATTAATGAATAATTTTAAAGTAATACTTATATCCTAGAATCCCATCTAGGTAGAAACAATGCAGATTATGGGAATGGAGCACGATACTTACGTAAATATAAATAAAGCAGTATTTCGCGAAAATTATATTAAAATGGAGATAGGGCTCATTGAGACCTAGTGGTAGAACAGTGGAGTTCGAACAATATGGTCATGAGTTCGATCTCAGTCCCTGTTGGAAAATGGGAGATGAATCTTGTGGTTCTGTCTTCGGAGTGAATGTTTGTTGGCGTGGAAGCTTGGAAGTTTTTCGAGTTTTCTCGGTGACCTCACATGAATACGACCCATTACCTATGACAAGTCCTTCAAGAAGTCAATTTATAGAGTGATATTAAAATACCTTACAATGAACATAGGTCGTTAAACGCGGATATAAAATACAAATCAAATATTTATGCAAAGGAAGAAAGAGAATTTTGTTTTCATTATAAGCAAAGTAGTAATTAGAAACTTGTAAGACTCTATGGGACCATATTGTTGTTGTTTGACCAGCATATGCTTTGCTGACTAGTAGAATTCAACTAACGCTGAGTTGGGTTCTACTAGTCCGATTGAAGCAACCGGCTGGGAGTCTTCGCAATTTAGAAGCAAGGACCAAGCAGAAGACTCCCCAATATTTGGCTTGCCACCTCCAGAGGTATCGTTTCACATTGAGGACATTACGACCATGGCATGTTTAATGTGCCCCAGACTCCATTAACGTAATTAACGGATCTTTGTTTGGGTCTGGATTCGAACTCACTACCTTCTTATTACAAAAACGAACGTTCTAACCAACCAACCAAGCCAGTTCTATGCGATCACGTTAAGGATCAGCCATTAACTCGTAAAACCAGGAGTGTTCTTAAAACAGAGGTTCGTGAAAACGGGCGTCTACTGTATGAATGCTGTGCGTAACTCAGAAAGCGGTACAACAAAGGATGAATATGGCAATAAACTAAACGCAACAGTAAAAGCAAGTTTCAAACGGTGTTTTAGCAAAAATTTCTGAAGTATATAATATCTGAAGTATTTGTTCTGGATAACTGACTAATATCTTCAAATACTTATCTCGTAACATAAAATAAACAGTCCAAAAAGTTTAAGATGACATTGCCCAAACTTGGATTATTTTAGTAGCAAGCAGAATAAAAATTTCATTGTTGTATCCTCAATTTTTTGAGGTAGAAATTTGCTTGTTTATTTGAAACGTCTCTGAAAGTTTTTCTTTTAGAAATTTTTCTTTGATTTTTTTTATTTTTAATATTAATTAAACCTTTTGTTATGTCTATGAATAAAATTACGTTTGTACTTCTAGTTAATGTGTTATTTCGATTGAAAGTAGGATTTATAAAGTAAAAGAAAGGTGTATCTTCAGTTGTTTGTCCCACTGTACATATCCTGCCAAAGGATGCTCATATATATGAATAAAGTCATGGATTCAATTGTGAGAAAGAATAAATAACATACTGTGCTACTGAGAATCAACAATCGGGAGTCGATATTTCCAATCTTCCTTAATTAATTTCATGCAAATTACATTGGATATTTAAGAATATTGAAAAAACAGAACCAAATTAAAATATTTCATCAGTCTGTAAAATTAAAGTTTTATAATAATCTAAGAAAATCATGACTTTGTTATATTTTCATTGAACCGTATTTTCAAGTTTTAAGTAATTTTTAAAATTATTCTTAGAGCAAGATTTCTTGATATGCTTATATGTTTCGGAAAAATGTTTAGAATTCAATATAATTTTCAATAATATATTTAATAAGTTTTTATTCAGAAGAAGGTAATTTTGGTAAATTATGTGGTGAATGTAAGCTTGAATCTACTACACAACTGGAGATTTAAATTTTTTTTTATTTTCTATTTTCATTTTATTAAATATATTTAAAATTGCCAGGGCCTGTTTTGCACTTTAATTCTTTATGTGCTTCAAAAATGAATCTCATGCTTGCAAATGCTGGCCGGAAGCAGAACACTTCATGGTTCCTCGCATATTAATGATATTCTGAAGCTGCTTTGCATTCTATTTAAGATTTTTATATCCACAGAAATTCGAGCGTGAGTTTTCCATTGGAAATATTTCTGATACCTGCTTTTAAAATATAAACATAGTCGTGTACTTTAAATTAATTAAAGTCAAACAAAATTGTGGAAATTATTCTTTAAAACGAAAACAATTAGATAAAGTAGTAATTTCAAAAAAAAAATATGCGACGTATTAAAATTTTAATTGTGGTTATGCATTTTAAAATTTATAGTAAAACAGAACTGTGCACAAATAACATTGTACACTTTCGAACCAAAAAATGCAAATGGAATTAATGTACTTTTTCCAAACCTTTCCTCAAAAAAATTACTGTTTGGGAAAACAAAAATGAAATGCTCTTAAATATTTTTCGAGTTTCCTGAAGACTGGTAGCATATTAAAATCGTAATTTTAACATATTTTTTGACATTAGCTTCTTCAGATTTTGGAAATATAAAATCTTTTAAATTTTAGATAACTTTAATAATACAATTTAATTAGCATGCCTTCTGAGTACGAAGTGGCAATTCTTGACACTGGTTTTTCGAGGGAATGAGACCATGATTTTTGCCGATTCTAAGTTGCATTGCAGATCTTGGAAAGTAATACTTCAGAAACTGACATTGATTAAAAGCATCGACCAACATTGTTTGCACATTTAAAAATATTATTTAACATGCTTTTACTCCCACTGACAAACCAAAGAGAGACAGATGTATTTATTATATTCAAGACTAATTGAGCAGAGGTAACAACCATCATTGCTCATCAGCATGAAACGATGCAGTACGATCCATGGAAATAATCACTAAATATTTGCCGTAAAAACCATCTGATTAACTGACGATTATACAGAAACTTTGGAAAGACGTGTATAAGCACTGCTTGAGAACGAGTATTTCATCGGTACTGTATTGAGTGCTGTTTTGAATTTTTTTTTCTTCTTGGGATTTTAAAAACAAGTATTGGTGTTAGTAAAATAAAAACAATTTTGTTGAGTAAAAGTGGACTTATTGCTCTTTGGCAAAACCACTATAAAAAAAACGCATCTGAATTCCTACCTCTTGGGTGATGTGGAAAAGGATTCACTTTCCTTAGCTTGCTTTACTTCAACTTGAATCTAAATTTATTTTCGTAAGTTAACTCATAATAATGATAATATAATGAAAATTCGAAAGATTTACCGTTCTTACTCTTTTAAAAAATCGAATATTTTTCAGCAATTTGTAATTAGATTTCCTTAACTCATTTAAGATCTTATAATTCTTTCGTTTGACTAATTATTTGAGAGATACATATTTGATACTTCTTTCCATAATCAAGAATAGCATTAGAAATAAATACTATCACACTATTAAGTGACTTTAATTAATTAATGGTACATTAAAACAATTTTAAATTTTCATCATGGTAAAAATTGTACATTTTTCTCTGAACTTTTAAAAGGCTATGAGACAGGAAATAAGAAAATAATGTTTATTATGTATGTTATTAAAACTGTAACAAATCTCATTTAATAATCATTAAATTAAAATGAAATTTTTATTTTTTCTTGACTTAAGCCTTTTGAAAATAATTAAGTTAAATTTCAATAAAATTATCACATTTAGTTTTTGGAACTTTATTTTCAGAGATTTTGAAATTCTTGAGGAAAAAGAAATGCATTCCTGTGGTCTAAGAAACAAAATTAATAAATAGTTAAAAAACTTTCATATTCGTATTTACATCAAAAAATTATAAAAATTGAGTATTTTCAGGAATATAACTTATTTTAGTTGCATAATTTGGTCCTCTTGATATGTTGTAAATATATGTCCTTCATTTTAAACTAACTAACTCAAGCATTTTAAAACTTCCCTTATCAATATAGAAATAAAATTAAGCTACTATTGACAAACTTTCCTGATTAAATTTTAAATTTTGTCGAATGAGTGAATTGATATCGAACATTTTTTAAATAATGCACCTCCATAAGCCTCTTACTGTGTTTCAACATGAATACAAATATCAAAATGCTATAATGATAGACACTGGGAACATAAATTAACTACTTTAAAAAAAAACTTAGTTTTGTATAAAAACGATCTATTTTAAAATATTACAGAAGAAATGGTGTTATACACGGAATAAATCCTAGTGTAAAAAGTTTCCAAATAGAATGTTAAAAGATGAAAAGCTTCAACGACAATTATAAATATAATCATATTAATACAATATCTATACATATTTTCAATTTATAAAATGTTTTCTGGGAAATTTACTCTCACTTTTATTACCACAAATTACATCAAATTAAGTTAAAATCAAGTTTAGTTTTAATATCTGAAGTTATTGACAAGTAAATGAAGTTGTCAATAGTGAGGAAAAATATTATTTTATTTTATAATATAAAGAATCTAAATTCTTAAAATATTCATTTATAATTATTATTTCTACTAAACAAAAATATAAAGATACAATGATAAAATGCTTTTTGTCATTATCAATATCGTCCTATAAATTTTAAGGCACTATGCAATATAAAAGATAAAGTAATTCAAATTTAATACTAAAATAATGAATACTAAAATAATGAATATTGTTCCTACTATAGTCATTAAAGAAAAATTGTTGATTGTTTCGTTATTTTTATGAAACTCAGTTTTCAATTTAGGAGAAAAAAATGTTATTTTTAAAGCAAAAGAGAGTTTAGTAACCGAAACATAGAATGCAAATCTAATCACTAAATCAGCACTTTTTTAAAACCATTCTATAAGTTGCTGTGAAGAGTAGGGAAGGGACGACATTGAAACTCAGACGTCAGAAATGCCTCTGCACTCTTTTACTGGACGCGATATGATAAACTCGAGTTTTACAAGAGGTTCACTTGCGAAAATCGTTTCATCAAATGAAAAGTATGTTAATATTTGATTATAATTTTTTACATTATCAGAGTTTCTGTGCTTAATCTATTAAAATAAACTATAAAGATGTATTGTATTTCTGAAAAACAATTGTTGTTCATTAAATGTGGTATTGTATGAATCTAGATGATCTTATAAAAATGGTTTATGGACGATTTAATGAATTGAATAATAAATATTAATTTCAGCAATGTTTTTTCAAATAATTAGTGGTACATAACCTTAGTTCTTTGCTCACTTAAGTAATTCTTTTTTTATTTTTATTATAAATTAAAGGATAATAAATAGTAAGCCGCGTGATAATGGTTTAAAAACTCTTGAATTGTTTTAAGCATCAAATGTGTCTAGTAGTCACAGTGTTATAATATTTTGTGAACTGTATTCATTCAATACTTTGCTTGAATTCGCAATAAATCTCTATAAGAACTGAGGATATTTGTTATATATATTGTAAATTGTTTATTAAATTGAAATGATATTTTTTTTATTCGCAAATATAATTTTTTATTTTTCATTAAAATTATCCATTTTTATTAAATTTGTTTTTAATGGGTGAATATCAACCTCCAAAGTAATTGTCACGCTAACCGTAAAAGTTATTGATATATTTTAACATTAATTCATTTATTCAATGAACAAGTTGTATCAAAATTTGTGTTATAAGTTTCAAAATGTTTCGTTTATTAAAAAATATATTCTCAGTTTTATTGTTTTTTCTCTTCAATGCTATTTAAAAACATTATAAAAATTTACAAACAAATTTTAGAAGAGACAATTTAAATTTCTTTAAAGTTGAATATTTTTTTTGCGTGATATACTAGTTTTATAGACAAATTATTAAGTAACAATAAAATCCTGCTTGCCCAAATAAATGTTTTTGAATTATTTAAATAAACCTCTTTCCCTCTCGTGAGAGAAAGGTACCTGGTTCGATCCCAGCCACTGTTTAACAATGAGACATGGGTAATGTTTTCTGCAAGCATGTCTGTAGGATGGATGCTTGGGAATTCACCCGACTTTCTTCCATGTGACTTATAAATACGAATTGTCTATAAAAATCCTTTCGAGGAGGCAGTTTAAGCAGGGGATATTAAAAGTGCTTTACCACAACCTCTGGCTGTTAGGCTAATCATAGGACTTTAAACGATACAGAATTAAAGTGTTCACCATATAAAAAGGCTCACTGTAGATAGCACTCTGGAGAGTGGAAGTTCTTGTTTCGTTCCAGCCATTGTTGAGTAATGGAAGATGGACACTTCTACATATCAGGCGGGATGGAAGCTTTGATGTTTTCTTGGTTTCCTCTTTGGTGCTGCGAGCTGGAGGGCTCAGTAGTTTCACGCCGCTTCTCGATGAGATCAGCAAAGTGAAGCATCATTTGCCTCGAGTAATAATTTGAAGATTTATTACATTCTTCGTTATTGGGTTGCTAAAGCTCCGTGAACTGATAATGTGTCCACCTTAATCTGTGACGTCCAAAATTCTTCCGCCGGTGTGGCGTTGATGTGGAGAAAAGTGTGCCATCTCAGATGTGACCTCGTAACCCGACAATGGTTCAATATTACAAGGCGTTTGTTGTTTGACGAGTATTCCAACCTTAAAGTATAGTTAGGGACTAGACTGCACCGCTAAGTAAGTATGTAAAAACATTCATATTCTATCACACCCTATGCTCCGCTTGAAGAAAGGTGCTTAATATAGTAGCTAAAACCAACAAAATTTAAAACAAAGATTTAAGAAAATTTTTGATCAAATTTTATATATTGGAAATATATTTTGAATTTAATAATTATTGGCCATGTTGAGAAATAAACAGTGAAACTTGTAGAGATTCAAATGCCTGGATTCGAACCCAGGTCTTTCCCATCTAGTGTCATGTACGCTGACCCCTAAACAGGGTAGGCGGTGCAGAAGAAACAAATGGAGAAGCTTGCCATAAACGAAGATCATATTTTTATAATAAAATATTATTAAGTAAGATTAGTTCCTTTTAAAAATTGTGTTCTTTTAACTGTGTTCCGATTATCGTGGTATTTTTTTGAAAGTAGTATGATTTATAGTGAAAAATCATTATTTTGTACTACGAATCTTGTGCTTGTGTTTATAACAGACATATCTTGTTTTTATCTGATAAAATAATTTAATTATCAGTAACATTTTTATGTATTTGAGATGTTTTCCATTTTAATTTAAAGTTATTTACTATATTATTCATATTGATGTTTATATATCTTACTTTATGAATCAATAATTTCGCGTCACTTTATGTAACAATCAATTATTATTTTCTTTTATGCATAATATACGTAAATTTTTTATAATTTCACCTAAAATATTATAAAAATAGCGTTTGTGTGCAAAATCGAAATATTAGTTTGGGGAAAAAGTTATCCATTATTTTTTCGGTAGACGTCTGTAGTGATCGCTATCTCGTGAGGTATCTATCAAACAATTGCAAATTTATGCTCATTGGAAAGGTGACATTTGACACTAAAATATTCTCTCGCGGTTTTTGTTTGATTCATTCAGTTACGAGTACAAGATTTTAAAAATAGAAGACAACAAACAGAAAATTCGATACATTTTAGTTTTTCTTTTATAATGGCGAAAATACTAACCAGGTGGCTAAAATTGTGAAAGGTGTTTATCGTCCTATATATGACTGTAAGTTTCATGAGTTTTGTAGAGATTGGACTCAGTTTTGAAGACATTAGGAATAACCTTCCTTCTAATATTTATTTTTAAGAAACTATTTAACAAATGGTTTTAAAAAATAGCTTTATTCAAATTATTATTATTTTTTTTTTTCTAAATATTTTGAAAAACACTATCTTACAATTGTAACTGATAACACTGGTTCCCTAACTTGTAGGTGATAAATTTACGACATCCTGCTTGAGGTCCCTTACTTATGGGTGGTAAATTTACGACATCATGTCCAGCTGCAGGGAATGTGAGTCACTATTTAGTTTCAGGATGGAAAACTTCAAAGGAACAGAATGAATTCCAGAAACCCATCCATTTGTCCAGAGAAGAATTTAAAAACACACTCGATTTCTCCGCTTGTAAAACAGGTGGTTGAAAGGGGGAAGTTTACGACATCCTGTTTGGCGAGACTGCAGAAAAACAATTCAGCAGCTTTTGCCATGAAATTCGGCCAGTCATCGATTCCGCCGCAGAGTATCCCGAACCCCCCCCCCCCGAAGATGCTATCAGTAGTTACCCCTACATATCGTTTCCGCCGAAAGTCTTCTCCCCCTTTTCCAGAGGTATTACTTTTCCGCCGTTTCAGGGATTAAGAATTTATCTTGGCGCGTTTCGGCGACATTTTTCATATTATGCTAAATAAAATAAAGCATTATGAATCTAGCATTATCAATCTAGAATCTGCATCAGCATATAACAGAAATTCTTCGCCTTTTGCTGACTTCCCTTCCATTTCTAGTAGTTTCTCTATTGCTTCTACTCTGTTCTTCGGAAAGTTTGGTATCTGTTTTCTTCTTTTCCTATAAATACACTGTTTCAAGTTGTTAACATTCTTAGTAGTGATGTTTTCTAAGTAAGTTGGGTTTTCAGCAATTACTGTATGAATAATTTTAGAGGGTCTCTCTAAAATATCTCCTGCTTTCCTTTTAGCGGCTTGATTAAGTACTTTCGTTGGTAAATTTTCATCCTTTTCATGGCAATGCACGTAATCAAGCCTTGAGATAGATGTTTTGTTTGGAGTCGTATACATTTTTGCAGTGCATTTTGTTTCTCTGCTACACTGCCATACGATTTCAACTCTTTTTAATCTTTTTTTCTCATAATAAGTATAGCCATCTACAATAAGTAGCTTTATTTTTTCTTGCTCGCTGGTGTAGAGGTGGACATCCATAGTAAAAAATGAATTAATCAGTATAAATAAATCAATAAAAAAACTGCTGACCGCAGTCCCTCGCATACGCGACTTCACTCTACAGTTGCTCAGCAAAAAGTGACTGAAGAGAGACATTTCCTGAAGTCCTGAAACATTTTTAAAGACTGACCAATCAGCGTAGATACTCTAAAGGTGGTTTCAATAGTCGCTAAGCCCGCCAATAGACAAAGGGATGGATAAGCTGCCAAATGTGTTGTATCATAAATTCCTCTATTTACTTGTCCGCGGCGATATCAATAGGTATAGGAAAGAGGGGGTTAAGCTCCTCGGCGGAAACGATAATGAAAGAAAAGGGGGATTAAAATTTCGGCGGAATCGATAATCTGCGTGAAATTCAGAACTTTCCACCAGGGGCATTTTAAGGGATAAAATAAAACTTTTTTTTTTTTTTACAAGAATTATTTTGAAATCTTTAAAATACGGGCAGACAAGAAATTGTTCGAAAAAACTAAATTTTAAACCTGACAATTTTATCCCTGTAGTTTATTTTTATTTTTAAGTATTTTTTTAAATTAATTTTTGAATCAAATAGTTAATTTTAAAAATGAAAATTGTATGTTTTTAATGAATTAAATCATGAATTAATTCACGTGAGAAAACAGTCTCAACAATTCGTATTTTTTAGGAAAATTAAAATACCATGGTTTACTTCAATAATATACTCTATTAATTATATAAGTAATAAATCAAAACAAAATTATTTTTCATTTTCAAATTGATTTGTTTTATCCAGTCAAATTAAATAATGGAAACGTTATCTAGGACAGCGATCGGGGCAAATTTTAAAGCTTCCTATGAACCACTATTTATAATTTTTATTTAATAACCATATGAGTAATAATAAATATTAATAAAATGTTATTATTAATTCATTATAATTAATTAATTAGTTTTTATTAAATAATGTTTCAAAGTATGTTGAATTGCTATAATCGAAAAACGATATCTACATTC
>JAPDSC010019934.1:129664-144073 GCA_026290005.1 Latrodectus geometricus | reverse complement strand
AAAAAAAGTGTGCAGATTCTTATCAGAATAAAAACTATTTATCTTAATATTTTAAAATTTAAATTTTTTTAACATTTTAGCTTACCTAGATTTAAAAAGAATGAATGAATTTCTTACAGATTTTACCATATATTTGAAAATTCGTTAAAAAGTGACACAATAATGGTACCTAACAATCTATTTTTATATTCACTTATAAACCACGTATTTCTTTAAAATTATTAATTAGTTCAATTAGATGCAATTTTTATTTCCTTTTATTTATTTCAAGGAATTGAGTTTAGTTTCCTTAAATTTGAAATTTTCCTTCCAGTCATAACTGAATATTCAGAAAAAAGAACACGATGATAAATAATACTTTAAAGTATTTGAATTTCCTAAATTCAAAACATTCACCAACATATTTTGTATAATAATATAATAATTTTTTTTACTTTTTTTTCAACCTTTATTATTTATTGTTAATTTAAGAAACTTTTACAGTCAGAATTATGATATTTTTTGTTCTCGTAGATCAAAAATTTGTATTAAATTCTTTTGAGTGATGAAACAAAGATACTAAGTGTCCTGATTTTGATAACTTTTGTATGATACATAAAATATCTTAAAATTCTTGGTTGGGCAGGGGAATTATCCTTTGTAAGAGAGAGATAAATTTAGTACAGCGATAAAATTGTGCATCAATGCACTAAATTTTCTTCCCCCTCAAAGAAAAGGACTTTTTAATGTAGACTCAGAACGAACAGTTTTCATATTTCTTTTTTTTGTTTTATAAATAATATCTCTTTAAATATATTTATTCTTATAAAAATTTCTCAATAATGACAAGAGAATTGATCATAGATGTCGGTAGAATTTTCGCGAGAAAAACTTATGATATTTTTTGTGGAAAACAGAATAAAATAATTCTATTAGTAAGAATATATCCTATTAATATTATAAGCAGACAGACTGAATTTCCTGTTATTTGGGCGTGGAATATCCTCATATTATACGAATGATATTCTCATTTTTAAAGAATGATGTCACGAGTGCTTAGATGCCGTAATTTTACAAAACTCATAAATATTAACCAATAGAAGAACTTCATTCTAACTTCTCAATCGCTTTCCTTCGAAAAGTCAATATTTACCCTTCAAGTTGCTTATGAAGCCTTGCTTGTAAACAAAAAAACCCACTAAACTTGTTTTAGAAATTTAAGTAAAATTTTGAGCTATTACGATTACAGTTAAATCCACTTTTAATTTTTGCTCCTATTGGGAAACATTCTTTTATTTTATAAAAGGTAATGCATACATTTTTGGATTATTCTACTTTTTTTTTTTAACATTGTTTCCAGATATTTGTAAAATGTTCTTTTTATATTGAAACTTAATAGATTATTAACATTTCAACATTTAACAAAAACTAAATAGTTCAATTTTTTAAAATTACTTAAATCAATTGCCTGTAACTCACTTACATTCAATATGGGGAAGATAACATATTCATTTACACTACTGATATATTAACATATTCTAGCACATAATCTTGGATGCTCTCTCCCCAGAAATTAGTAAATTCCATAACAGAGCCAAGCGAAGTGTTGAGAGGCACTATGAACGATAATAACGTCGTAGAATTCAATATCCCTCCACTGGATGGGAGAGGAGGATGCAGGCTGATATATCGGTATCTTCAGTTGATCTTGATTCAAAATTATGTGGTAGTTATCTATGTTTAAAAGCTGCAGATTGGTTTGATTCGATTGTAGAAAAACAGTTATTTTTTACACGCAAGGGTTAATTGGATCGAGATCTACGGTTTAAAGTCCATACAAACATAGGATTCGAACTTACGAACCATTCAACTGAAGGCAAGTTGATTTGGCTGCCAGATTAGCCTACAGTCAGCAGAAATAACAGTCCAAAAGTAAAAGGCATAGCTTTGGAAATTAGGAAACCAAATAAATTGAACACACATTTAAGTAAAAAAGTTTTATTAAAGTTAAGACACAATAGAGTTTTATTATAAATGACATTTGTATAAGATATTACAAGCAGAGAGTATTCTCATTTTATTTTTCATGTCTATACCTTATAGAGAAGTCTCTAATTTTCACTTTTAGAAGTTAAATTCTTTTCATTTTATAAAAAGATAATAAATTAAGGCATGCTCACATGTATGCGATCAGCATACCGATAAAGTATTCAGAACTTTGAGCCTCCCAATCAATATTTTAAAGCTATGTATTGATAAAAGCTTCAAGTATATTCGAACTGCTTTTCATAAATGTAGACCAGTTCTTATAACACATTAACTTCTATTAGTATTAATTTTCTATTGTAAGAAATGTCTGGCAGTTTGTATATAACTTTAAAGTTGAGGAGAAACAGGGCTGTTAAATACAGTAGTGGTGAGATTTAGCCAACTCATTCCAGTTTGATTAAATTGGAATCTAACCGGTTTTTAAATAGGTAGTTGTATACCTAGGAAATTTTCTTTTGTTTCATTATTAAAAATTATTGCTTTATATAAAATGCAAAAATTCTTATACAAGATATAAAAATTGACCACATTAATTTCACGTGAACATAGATATTGTGAATTAATTAAAATATTAATTCATTTTAGTAGTATAAATTTAAAGTATAAATTTGAACTGTCTGAAATAATTAAAATATTTTAGATTTTCCAAATACCTTCCTAATATAAGATTTTATTTCCCCTTTCTTTATCAGCCCTATTAAATTATGAAATACTGTGAAATACCTTTTCATATACTTTGCTTTTTTTCCTTATTACTAAAACTTGTTCATAAAGCAGACCTGGTTATTAAACAATTTCAATTTCACTGCTGAATAAGGAATATTACTAATGTTTCTTCGTAAAATAACTCATAAATTGAGAGCAAACAAATAATTTTTTTAAATAAATATTGATCCATTTTCTTTCTTTCGTTAACATGTATATATATATAAGTTAGAAATAATGCGTATATTCTCAAGACTGGAGACATCATTAGGCGAATTTAAACGATTGCTGAAGGCCACCAATGAAATGAATCATTACCGGTGGATATTAGGTTTCATTCACCAGAATTTCAATAGAAGCAACTTGAAATAACTAACTAGAATTAAATAATTGTACATTTTAATTGAATGTAACAAACAACCAGTGTACAGACGTCATTTGCGATTCACCCTAATGAATTGTTGAATAAAGCAAGTTGTTTTAGCGAATGTTCTACACAAGATTATTAATTTTAGATTATAGTTTTTGTTTAAATAATTCTTGTATAAATTGACCTGATTAGAAATAAACAGTTGAGAAAAAGTGATAGAAAAAAGACATGTGTTCATCATCCGGGGAAAAAAATGAAAATGGAATAATAAAAGAAGGTAATTTTTGATATCACGAAGAAAACATTTATATATTTTTTAATGCTAGGTTATTATTTTCTATAACATTAGAGTGATTTGGTATACATGTTTCCTAAGAAAATAATGTAAAACAAATAGTGTAGTTGCTGTAAAAAACTACATTTTTCTATTCAGAATTAGCGAGGTTAGTGATAGGATTTTTTAACAACATGAAAATGGGTATAAAAGTTATGCAATGAAATTAAATTTAATTGTGAATTACATTATTGATAGTTAGATGATAACATTATTTTCTGACAAAGTACATTATTTAAATTTTCTACCATGATCTTTTAAGATGAATAAGAAAAAAAAATTTAACCTTGTGAAATGTTGCGAAAATATATTTGAATCACTGAAAACTAATAAAATACAAGGCTCTAGAAGTGATGGATAGGATGACATGTACGGAGGCGGTTATTCGTTGCATTAACTGGCAATATAATAGGACAAATCTTAAGGAATGCCATACTTCACTAACTTCCTGAGTGGCAAACTATGGTAACACTAAAATGACAAACTGGAACATCATTATTATTAAAAATACAAGTGATGTGAAACAAATTGAGTAAGAAAGGGGTAAAATTTTGATTTTGCCTTAGAAAGGATCAGAAAACTTGAATCGGTTCTAAAAACAATAAAGTTAGAAGTAATTAAAAATATAAAACAAAATATTACCTTTATATTTATGATATAATTTATATGACCTTTAATTATGAAACTTAATATCTTTTTTAAAGTATTAACTGTGAAAATTAACAGCTTCAAGCTAAAAGTATTCAAATAAATAATAGTATAAGCTATATGAGATTTTTCTTAATGAAGGTGAAAAAGTTTTGGTTGAAAAGGTAAAAGTTTTTGAAATTATAAGAGCATTGACTAATTTTGAAAAACAAGAAAACTGTGATAGGGAAAAAGAACAATTTATGTGAGAACAATCGTTGAAAAAAAATAATTGTCTCACACTAACACATCCGTAGATTACAAATTTAGTCATTAAATAAGCTTGGTGTTCTGATAATAATGTAATTTGTTAAAAAAAATACATGTACTCAAAAATCATTCAATTCACAAAATTCATCAAGTGCAATGCAGGCAGTATGGCCACATTGTTGAGCAATTCTTATATTTACCTGCCTATGTAGTTCCCCATTCTTAACCCCACTGAAAATATTTGAGATTTCTTTGAGTGGATTTTCTTTTCGTGTTCACTATCCTCAACCAGTCTCAAATAATTGGATACTGCAAAAATTAAGAAACGACCATGAATTTCATCTGCAGAATCATAAGATCGTCACATTGATCACCTCATAGAAGGGTAATTAGAGCGAAGAATGAATAACATTTCAAATTAGTGAAACACTTTAAGGTAAGTTTTATTTGAGTTTTGTTTGAAACTTTATTTTGTTAATGACTCAAATGAATCACCCTCTTATAACTTATGAAAATTTTTTTTCTTCTTTTGTACATAATTCTTGCTCTCACTATTGCATACATATGAATAAAGTTACGTGGCAATTAAAGTGTTTTATGTATATTTTAATATTTTTTGCTTAACACTTAGAAATCAATATATATTTGACAGCACAAATTATAAAACATTTCTTAAATATTCATCTCAATGGCAGAAGTTAAAAATGAACTCTTAAAACTATATAAATGTTGTTCTAGAAACACTAACGAATCAAAATACAACCACAGTAAATTAATTCATGCATCTCGAAGAACAAAAACAAAAGTGTTTTCTCATACAAATATAATGCAAAAAAATTAAATTTTTTTTGTATATATATTTATACACACACACACATACATACATACATACATACATATATATATTTTTTTACACACACAAGTAACATGCACGACTTATTTCGTTACAAAGAAAATTTAAGGTATTATGTTCGTTAGCAATTTAGTAAAATGCAATTTACTTGTAATTTAAAACATAATTTTGGTGTTTTTATTTATTTTTAAGTTTGAGTTCTGATAAAATAAAAAAATATTCGAAATTATTTGCCTATTTTTCCTCATTAAAAAAGAAGGGAATAGAGCGAAATGAATTTACTATTACGCAGATTGACGGAATTTACAGTGCATAACTTCACTAGCATTCTAGCAGTATTTCTCCTATTTCATCTGTCAAAAGCGCTGGGGGAAGAATGGTATCTTAGCGGAAAAAAAAAGAAAAAGAAAAAATTCCGTTATTTTGCTCGTTGTCCTTCATTCCATCAATTCGAACTTTTGGTTTTGAAGAAAAGAACCACCATGAGCTGTTGCGCTTAAAGTGGCGCTGGTGTCGCTGCGGACAGCCCTTTCAGATACGTCACTTCAGATGAAATTGTGGTCGAAAGGGTGACATGTTGCTCGGGGTGCAAAGCGAAACAACATGGCCTTATTTCTCGGTTGTTTTTAATTGGCAATTTCTGAAATAAATTCTCTAAGTCCGTATGTTTATTATTGTTAAAATTAAACTAACCGAACTGTCCAACTGAATAAACACCCAATAGATACTGCCAGTGATCGATCTTGACGAATGGTGGGAACCTGATGAAAAGTTAGAACATACTTTTAGAGGTACGTTTTCGGTTTCTCGCTCTCACTTAATATTTTTTATTTTTCATCTCTGTTTATTTATGAAGTATCTTTAAGCGTTGTAGAAAATGTTCGTATTCTCTCGCGCTTGTGATAAAAAGTGTCTGGGGCGATTCCAAAAATTGGCTGCTAATATCGCGCTGTTTTCTGTCTGGGATTATTTTGGATTCTCGTAAATTTTAAAAGTTAATTTACACAACAGTAAACAGCAACAAACTTAATTCATTTAACTGACTTTATATTTAAAAGAAATAAAAAGTGCCTGTTAGTTTTTTTTATATAAATTATTTCAATGAAGTTTAAAAATTAAACGATGAATTTCGCTACATAGATGTGATCTTGAAATGGAATTTGATTTAACAAATGTTTTTATTTTGAAATAATTTTACTTTAAAATTGTGATACGAAAAATTCCCTTTGCAACGCATCTTTGTCTTCTCTAAATACCGCAAGATTACGTTACTACTTTGATTTCATCTTAAAATTTAAGTGAAGAGAAAAGTCAATTACTTAATGAAAGTGCTTAGAAACTTTGATGAATTTTATGAATAATTTTCATGGGCCATTCTACATAAACAACTATTATCAATCTTGCGGTTGTCATTTCAATACTTTAAAAAAAATCTATTTTTTTGACAACCAGTGCGATAGCATTTAAAATATTTTTATTAATTATTTTATTACTTGATTACAATCGAACTGTTTAATTATTCTAAAATATAGCGCATAATGTTCTTTTCAATCGAAAAATTTTACTTATCAAGGACTGTTTACTTTTTTTTACTTGCTGAACAAATTATTTCAATGCCTGTGCACATTTCATTTTATATTTATGTTTCATTTTTTATATATAGTTTTATAAATTAAAAAAAAATAATTTCAGTTGAAAAGTACCTCTGAATATGTATAAATGAGTTAAACTATTAGGAAATATTAGATGATTAAAAATGTTGTCATCTAGCTCTACTGTAGTCACTCCTCTTTAATGAATTTTAAAATTCCAGAAAGTTTGTATTACTTAAGCAAAAGTGATAAGGAGAAAATAGTTTCTATTAAAACATTAAGAGGATGCAAATAGTGACAATTTTTTTACTCTGATGTGATAACGTCCCAAAAAATTTCTTCATTTCTTTAAGTTGATACATGCTAATTAAGCTTATTTTTTCCAAAAACTGGATTTCCTCGAGTACAAAAATAAAATTGTTTTGAAGTAAAGCGCGATTTTATATTCTTTGTCCCACGGACATTTACTTGAACTTTATATAAAATTTGTTGGAGTATTTGTGGCAAATAAATCTTCTCAAATGATATAATTCCCCATTTATTTAATATTTATATTTAATTATAAACTATATATACGACTTGTGTATTGTGTGCTTATAATTTTAAACTTAATCACCGCAATGAAACTTTAAAGTGAAAATGCACTGTAAAAACCGAAATCCTTTTTGTTAATGAGCATTAAACTAAGAATAAGTTCAGTATCAAAATAAGTGACTTTTTTCACAAGATCAAGGAAAATTTAATGCATTTAAGAATGACAAATTTATTTAATAAGTAAATTTGTGATTTGTAAAACTTAAGATGTAATAAACAGGGATATTTTCATATTAATAATATGCATATCTATGTTTTAGTTCAAATATAAAAATTATCTCTTGTTCATTCTAGCTTTAAAAATGTTCACGAAATGTATGGTACCCTCTGTCATATTTATGCATAGGTATTAATACAATAGAGGAAAGTTTCGACAACAAAGTAACTAAGATTTCTCTCTCAAGAAAGGATTCGGCTGAAGCAATCTCGAGTTAAAAGTTTCAGAATAACCATAGACTATTCACTAATGTCTCCTGAATCCTGCTTTTTCTAAAATCTAGTAGTTTATTAAAGTATTTAAAAATATTTCGAATTTATTTTTAAATATCAAATTAAAAAAAAATAAGTAGAAATAAAGTTTCATTTCAATACCAAATTTAAAAATCCATTTGGAAAATATTTTAGTATTCTAAATGATTTTTTTAAAATTCCTGATTTTTGAAAGTTCTGAATGAAGTTTTCAAGATTTCTATTTGTCTAAAATTTTTAATTCAGAATAGTGCTTTACTATCACATTGAAATCTTTGAACTGTAGAAACATGAAAGAAATGTAGTATATGATATTTATTTTAAAAAAAAATTAACGATTTGAATTGGTTATAACATCAGTTGAATAGAAAAATAGCCATTTAAAAATGTAGCATTTATTTATTTATTCATTTTTTTTTTTTTTGCTACATTTAGAATTTAGCTTTAGAATTAAATCTCAGTTTGTTTTCAGTGTTTCCATAATAAAATTACTTTTTATCGCTTTCCTTGTATTATGATCTATATGAAAAGGTATCGAAAAAAATGAAAAAATACAACGTAAAACTGTCTATTTTTGTGGTTTTTATTTTGCTTTATAACTTTTGGTAAAAAATATTTCGAAGAAACGTGACGAAAAACAAGGTCATAATTTTATCAACTTTTGTAATGTGTGTCTCTAACTTCAGGTGGATTATATATATATATATATATATATATATATATATATTAAACTAATATTGTTGCAGCGCCTCTTTTTATCCATATTTTACAAAAAAAAGTGTCCAAAAGTTCTTAATTTTTGTTAATTTTCGCAGAAATTTTCACTTTACCGCTAAATTTGAATGAGATATTCATTATATATTGACAGAAATAAGAGTTCACATTTTTTTTCCCTTCTTCCAAAGTATGTAGCATAATTTTCTAGATTATGTACTTTTTTTATAAATAACATTTGAAGTATATTTTAATGATTACTCATTGTGTAATCATTAAAATATACTTTAAATATTTCCCACTCAAATTTTATTTAACCTGAGGCGTTAGAAAGTAATCAAGAGAATAAAGTATCCACATGTTGGTGTCTGGTAATGAAGATACAGAAAAACTTAAGAAGTTTTAAATGCATACTCCTAACCAGAATTTGATTTTTCACTTACGTATTTATTACAGAAATGGTTTCGAAGTTGAATTATTTCTAAGTCTTGAAATCTATTATTCCAGACTTCCTCAGTATTATGCGGTTTCTGTGCAATATTTGAAAACTTTCAGGATTAGAATAATTTGTTGAATTTTTTTGTGACAGGAACAGTTATATAAAATAATTAAAAGGTAAATTAAAATTATTTCAAATTTCTTAGTTTTGTTTGAACTTTTTTCTATAGTTTTTTGTTATTTTTTTAGTAAAAATATTTTTTTTTTCAATTATATATTGCTGTTTTACTATCAAATGAATCGCGAGAAAAAAATCTCTCGCAACTTTTAACTCTTTACATTACTATAACCATACAAATTTGAGAATCAATATTATTTACATTTGTATTGTTATCAATTATGCTTTTTCGAATTACTTATATTCTAAATTTGTAATAAAAATAAAAATCAGTTGAAATGTCTTAATATTTGTTATTAAGATTGTGAATTTATTTTAATATAAGAAGTTGATTTAAATAGATTTCATTTTCTAGAGTTTCCTTTCCATTTCTTCTCTTATTTAAAATATTTTTTTTATTAAAATCTAAATTTTTCAAGTTTTTTGTAACATTGATTATAATTATTCGCCAAAAAAAAATAAAAGCGTTCACACAGTTATACTTATGGCAACATTTGAAACTACTTTAAATGCTGTCATTTAAATGAAATTTCAAATTGATAGTATTTAATAAATAAAACTTCAATTTGAAGCAATATTTAATCAAAAGTATTTACGTTTCTCTAAATCATTAAAAGCTCGAAAATTCAGCCGTTTATAGTTAGAAATTGAAGTTGGCACACAGATTTTGAAACTTATTCTCTTGGTTTTTCCCACAAAAGAATTGTATTGAGAAAAATTATCAAGATAGCAATGTTATATTTATGCTTAAGGCTAACAAAACCTCAATATAAAAATGGTAAACCTCAATAAAACATGCTTTAAGATTTGTCACCTTTTGGATGAATAGCTTTCTTTAAATTCCTTTCGCATTCTTGAGGAAAAACTACTTTTTGAATTGGAAGAAAAATTGCAGGATTGTAATATTTCTAAATTGTGTTAAAAATTTATAAAATTGATAATCCAATTTACCCCCGATAATTGTATTTTATAAATTACTTGAAGAATAAGAATCAAATTATTGATGTTAATATACTGGCTACTTTAGTTGTTACTGTTTATAATAATTTATAATACATTTTTAGTATTTTGAGTAATTTTTATTTTTAAACAAAACAAATTTTTGCTATAAGCTTGCATTATATATGGTTTAAAAGTTTGGAGTATAAAATGGAAGAATATCTTCGATGTCACATAATTCAATATGAAAAACTTTCGTATCATGAGGCACAGTAGATCTTAAGTATGCACTATTTTCTTAATTATATATTTGTATTTAAAATTATAATTAATGTAGAATGAAATTTATATCGAATTAAAGCTGTACAATTGACTATTTAGACAGTCTTAAGGAAATATTCCGAAATATATTTTTGATTTCAGAAGTGTAATATTGGTCAACATCCATTCCTTTGTTTTCAGAGTAAAGCCCAAACGGATTTGTTTGAGAAAGCGTAATGTGCGTTTATATTTGTTTGGACCAATGACATGAACATTTTAAAAGTTGATGACCACGTTATAATTTATCCAATGTTTATCATACACTTTTAAAAATAAAATTTAAATATGAGCATATGATTCATAATATCTGATTAACCAGTCAGTCGGTTAGATTTCCATTTCTACTAAGCCACGGTGAGCCCTAGATTAGTCAAATTCTAGTAGCCTATTCTGGCCTAGTAGCAGCACCACGCTCTTCGGAGTAGGAAGTCCCACGTTTGATCCCATCCACTTCTCAACAACGAAGAAATAATGGTACATCAATTATATTAAATTTTTTTTATAGAGAATAGCTAAATATTTTAAGAATTTGTAATATATTACTCGTGGGAATTTTTAATCAAAATCAAAATTTCTTTCGAAAGTTTCTTTTATGATAAATGATACATTATATGTAAAGATGATGGAAGTAATGCTTTTTTAAAAATTAAAGTCCTTCGATTTTTAAGAATTGTGTGTAAAATATTGCTGGAAACAATTACGCATATAATGAAAATTACATCGAACATTTACAAGTATTAAACTTTATTAAATTATACTATGCAAATTTATGTGATTAATAAAAATGAAAGATTTAAAATTTTAGCTCAAAAGTTTTGTTTTAATAGAAATTTAGTAGCATTTTAGAATGCATAAGAATTATATTACAGAATACGGAAAAATGTGCCTATATCTATGTACTGTACATATAAGTTTCGTTAATAGATTTTGATGAAGCAATTACTTGTTTCAAGTAAATTATTCTTCCGAATATTTTCGATACATTCTTTTATAAGTAAAAAGCCATTTAGTTACTTTTATTTGCCTATGAAAGAATTCAGGATTTTGCTTTGCATTATTGAAATGGATTTTTAAATTCAAACTATGTGTAATTTTAGTCGAAAAAAGTATATATAATTCAAGAAATGTCATATTTGACCAAAATGCTGCAACAAAAGTACTAATGATAAATAAAAGAAAATTTTTTTTTTTTTTTTTTTTTTTTTTTTTATGGAATATAAATGTTAAATGTTATACACAAAATATTTTTTAAGATTCAATTATTGTTAATCAATAATGGTTATTCCTTTTGATCAAAAAACTGTTCCAAATAGTGCATAAATTTCGAAACATTTTTGCTAAAATGTAGACTTCGTGATTTATAAAATGTACTGAAATATATTTTTTGTGAGTATTCATTTTTCATCAAATATAATTTAGATAGTGTGTTATACTCTAAACTATATTTCAGCTATGTAATATTTAGTGTTCAAGATGCTACATTGAACTTGTTTATAAAAAAATTAAATAGCAATGAAAAGAAATTGCACCAAAATGCAAAGAATTATCATATGAATTACATGATATAATTTCTTGGGTATTTATTTTTCTTCTTGCCTTATTTGGAAACTTGAAATGGTCAGAAACTAGTTTTTTGAAGAAATGTGATTTAAATCCCTAACTCAACTTTCAAGTGGAAAAAGGTTTTACGCTTTAATATATGCAAGTATTTGAAATAAAAGTGAAAAAAAGTAATAATTTTGTTTCTCCTTTCTGTTAAATTAACCACGCGTCATTAAAACTTTCTAGATTGGAATTGACAAAGCCGCAAGCTAGTTTTTATCCTTATTTAATTAAAAAACGCGAAATCAACCCGGTTTTCCCTAATGGCATCCTTCCCTTGTTCTTCCGGAGTTTCGAAGGAGGAAAATCCCTTTTCAAAAGTCGGTCCCGTGCAATATTGATTCGCAATGCTTAATCGTTAGGGATGGAGGGATCTCAAATATTCCAATTTTTATTCTTCTAAACTAAATAAACGGGACAATTTCTATAAGCTTATAGCCAAGCTGCTTGAATCATTTTGGGGGTTAGATTGTTACACTGATAAAATTCCAAAATATCTAAAGCTATAAGTGTCATATATGGAGAATGTTCAATTTATTTTTAGATCCAGGGAAGTCTTCACATTTTTGTTTCCCAAATTTTGGTCTTAACCAGTTTTATTTCGAAAGTTCGAATTTTGTTATATTTTTTTTAGTTTTTTTCCTACTTAAAATGTTCTTTCAGATTTCAATTAATCAAATTTCTGTAATGGAATTCTTTAAGTTTCTCTTTGCATTTTAGTTAAAGATATAAATATTAAATATTATATGTTAGTGTTAAATTATATTAAACTTAATTTTTTTATGAAAATGCTTAATTTGAGGTTGAATTTAAGATTTCTGTTTCGTTAAAGTATCAGATGCTGAATGTAACGTCAGAAATATCGTGAAAGTCTAAATGTTTGTTATTACACTCATTGGATCAATTTTTTTCTTTTTTATGATAAATATTGTGCAAAATATTACATATCACAATTTTATATGAATAAAATACATATAAAATCGAAATATGAATGTTACCTATTATGTTTATTTCTGATTAATGATAAGTTTTACTGTTTGATATGCATTATCTTGTATTTTTAAAATTATTCATGTCTTTATTTGTATTCTCCATTAATGCAAGGCTAAATTTACGTTTTGAGAAGTTTAATTTATAGCGATTCAGTGCTTTCGTATATTAAAAAAAAGTATTCACACACATAATTATAGATAGAAAATACGTTGAAGTGTGTATCAGTAGAAATATCATCAATAATATCAGGGTTCAAAGATGGAGACTATTCCCAGGTAAAAAGACTACACTATAAGAAAATGAATGTAGAGGCCTATTTTAGCAACTTAAATTCTAATTTAGACCAGGATTTGTAAAAACATTTTATTTGGATGACGAATCGGACTTTGATTTGAAAACTGGATGCATTTTAAAACTTCAATAACGCGCAGTTTGCTGTAATTATTTCTCTCAGAAAAGATTTATCACGCAATTTATTACTTCATTGTTTTGATATTTTTTTACTACATAAGTATTATGCATACTTTTTTTAGTTAAGTAATTAATAAGCACATAAAACCTGCTTTATTTTAGCATATATTTTCAATAATTCTCACACATAAACTATATTTGAGTAAGTTTTCGTTTTATGCATTTTTTTTTTTTTTTTTTTTTTTTTTTTTTACTGATTGAGACTTATTCACGAAGATATCACTGACAATTTAATTTAGTGTGCTGCGTTTTTTTGTTTTCTTTTTGAGTGATACTTTTCGTCCGGAAATTACGGTAGCATTTAATGAAATGATACCCTTGCGGAGCAATTGAAACCCAAAAATCTGATTTCCTTGAAAAAGTAATTTCCTTTGAAAAGTTTTATTTTGTTTTACCAAAATAGTTTTCAGTTCTTTAAATTAAATAAAATCCTTTAAGTGAAGGACTAATTTCTTCTTTCCTTGAATACAGTATTGACAGCAATGTTCACGCCCACATGATCAGTTTCTAGGGTATTTAAGAGTGGTTTGCTTAGATAAAGGCAGCAATTTCGTTCTTAAAGGCAAACTAGATGGGAGTAAGTGCCATTTTTATTGTTGTTCACCTTTCATTTTTATAATTGAAAGCTATGAGATAACTTTTGAATTTCAATATGATTTTTGACAAATTTAAATTGTTTGTATGCAAAATCTTAAATTGAAAGCATGAAATAATTTTCTCTCGCCATTATTAATAATTCTTTCGCCATATAATAAACTATCGCCATTTCTTTCAATACTTAGATTATTTTACAGAAATGGCTTTGAATTTTAAGTATAAATACCAAATGAATTAAATTTCTATAAAAATAAGAATTTCGTAGAAAAGCATAGAATTTATCTTGTAATATATATATATATATATATATATATA
>JAPDSC010019934.1:113320-129071 GCA_026290005.1 Latrodectus geometricus | reverse complement strand
TATATATATATATATATATATATATATATATATATATATATATATATTAGTACGATATAGTTTACTTGTGTGTGTGAAAAGTGATGTTAAGGAGATATTTTATTCTAAAGAATATGAAAAATCCTGGTGGTATATGAATGCATTCTTGATTTTAGTTCTTTAGTTCATGGACTCGATTTTCCCTTCGGGTATGCCAAGTTGGTTGCTGAATGGTTCGCTCGCTGTGTGCTCTTCATTTTAGTAGTTCGTGGATTCGAGTCCAACCACCGTCGAAGATGTTTGCAGTGGTTTTTATAATCCCTTTTAAGCTAGATCTTGGCGCTTTCGTGGGAGAAGTATAACCATTGAACAATAAACCAACCAATCAAAATTTTCACGTCTAAAAGTTTTGGGTGTAGGAAATGTTAATTATAATTAATATTTTTTTCTGAATAATTGAAAGCTCCTAATATTTTAGAATTTTAAGAGGTACTATTTTGATGAGTCACTTATAAAAAATTTTTCTTTTAGAGTAATTTGGAAACTAGGAAATCCTTTCCAGTTCTTTAAACGATTCAAATCAAAGTTCAGGGAATTTTATTCTGATCTACAATAAAGTTACATTGCATAATGAGTGAGCAATTATTTCATATAAATACAATGCTTGTGAGAGTATAAATTTAATATGCAATTTTTTTTCAAATTAGTAATTGGGATGGTAATCCTGAATTCTCAGTTATCATAGTGATAGCAAGAATAAACTCGGTAAATGAATCCTTCATAAACGCGCATTAATGATGCATTGATTTTTATAGAGAAAACAAAGTAGTAAAGCTTAATAATGTTAAAGATAATGCACGCATTTTTGGTATGTTTTTTGCTCTATGTTAAAAAAAAATCTAGATAACGCAGTCTTAAACAAGTTGATTATTAAAAATAAAAAAAAAAAAAAAAATTTGACATTAGTGCAAAAAGTTGTTCTGATATCAGGTTAAATATGTGATTTTTGACACTTTCTTCTAATTATGAATTTTATGAACCATAATGCTTGTATTTAGTCTTTTATTATAAATTAAACAGTTGTAACTAATTCATACATATGTTAATGTAACAACCTTTCCTAAAATGAAAACATCCCTCTTGCTAATATGATTTTATCACTATTCGAAAATGTAATTTGATTTAGTGGCCTCGGCAACTTTCACGTTCTGTATATCTTCACAACAATGTATAATAGCAAGGTACTAGTTAGTAACGTAAAACTGTTAAAGTAATGATTAATTTTTTAGAAAATTCTTATCATTTTTTTCTTATAAAGTATTATTTAAAAAGATATTAATTGAATTTAAGCTCACCGTGGCATACTTAATTAGCGAACATTTGACTAGTAGTTATTAGATGGGGGTAAAATTATGAAAAATTTGTATACATAGATATGAGAACTTGGCATAACTTGAGAAGCTTAAAACTTGAAAAAATTAACCTGACAAAAATTTAAATTTGAAGATAAAAATATAACTCTAGAGAATCAAAATTTGTGTTCATTGTTTAATGTATAGATTTGTTTATCAGTCTCTTGTGTATGGTGATTCTATTTTAACACTATTGCTGATAAAATATTTTGATGAACATGTTAGAATACTACTCACAAGATTTGTTAATTCTTATTATAATTAAATATTTTGAGCTTGATTATCTGTTAAAGGTAAACATAAAGAAAGTTGATTGAAATGAATACTTATTTAAACGTTGTGAGAATATTTTAAGTGCATATGTGGATAAAAACTATACATAAATTTTTGATAACCAAAATTGGAATGAATTGATTTTTTTATACGTTTTGCATTGCATAGCTTAATTATTTTTAATGAAGTTTACTGGACGATTAATAAATTTCAATACTTTTACAAGAACCCTATGCCACGGATTACATTAAATGTTGTTACATCAGTGAATCTGAACATATGAAAGACAAATTCACCTTATATTCAGAAATAACATTTCTGAATTCCTTTTTAAAAAAAAGATTTAGATTTTCTGTAGAAATGCAAAATTTTAACGGTCCATTTAAGTATCCATTTCATACATTTTTCAGTGCAATCTCGTTATTTCGAAGTTTTAGACTCAAAGACTGAAATGAAAAGATTTAAAAATGTTCAATTTATAACAAGAAAGTTGAGAAAAATATAAAATTGACCGAAAAAGTTTGTTATTGTGGCATTTATATCGCATTCTGAATGAATAATAAACTACATATGAACTCAAATTTTTAATAAACAGGTAAAGGCCTTTACGTTATTACCTTATGGAAAATCGAAACGAAATATTTTCCCTATTTCCTTTTCATTAATTGAATCAATGCAAACCGAGAAGAATTTCATTGAGTTTTATCTATAACGTTGTCTATATGTAACAAATTGAAAGATACATTTTAAGACATGCAATAAATTGAAAAGTTTAGTGGTATTAAATGAATTTTTGATTTGAAAGCAATGGATGTTTTACATTTTAGGTATTTTACACAAGACATGCTATTCACAGTTCTAGTGTAACTTTCCAAATTATAATTATTTCACGATTTTATGATTAATGTAATCTTATTCCGAGAGGAAAAGTCTTTCGAAATGGATTTGAAATTCAAAGACGAGTATACATAATTTTCATTCAGAAACCACTTCTGATTGAAATTTTTCGTATTGAATTCCTTTTAGATTTATGGCGTAAAATTAGCTGCTTACGTTACCGAAGCTAGAAAAGGGTTAGTAAAATTATCAATTAAATTTCATTTTCACATAAGAGAAATTTGTGTAAAAAATTACAGTAGCACGAAATTATAAATTATTTGTGTGCAAGTAAATATGTGCAAACAATTAAAAGAAATCGAGCTAGATCAATACTAACTTGAATTGGAAATAACTGAAAATTGAATCTGAAGATCAATTTAAGTTGATTCCTCCTCATTGAATTGAACCTGTTATCACTTAAAATTAGAAATATATGGTTTTATCGCTTATCATAGAAGTTTCGATATAAGATGCTCCTTCAGTGCCAGATACTAAGAATTTAGAGAAATTAAGAGTCACTAAGTGTAATTTGACCTTGTGTGTGTAGCAAATCGTCCAAGTAATCACACTTGGAATAACTAAATTAAAAGAGTGAACTTCTACTTTTACAAAAATATGTAAAATAACTACGGATATTTAAGATAACTGTTTCATATAGTTAAGCAATTAAAAGGTTTGCATATGAAGTGCAATATTTCTGATAGTGATAACGTCTGTGATATTACTATCAGAAATATTTAATGAAATTAAAAAAAATTTGAAAAATTGTATACTAGTTTATTATTATTGATAACTAAAGACTAAAGTTAAAAAAATCAAGATTTTAGATAAGATCTTCATAAAATTGTAAGCGTTTTTCTATTCATTCAACAGTTTGTTATTCTTAGACTAAGCATTATTAATAATGATGTAGTTCTACTCTCAACAATTTTTGTGTGTAATTGCTTTTCCTTACTTTTATGCCTTGATATAAATGTGCATTTAACTTATTCTATGTATTTCATCGTGTGCTATTTTCATCATATGTAAAAGTAGAACTTTCTCAGTTTAGATCTCTTAAAAGTTTTCGAGGAGAAAGTGAAATTCTTGTTTCATTAGCAAAGATTAAAAACTGGGTAAAAGTAGTTTTCTTAGTGTGGGAGGGAAACTAATCCGAGATTGTATTAAAGGAAAGATTAAGGAAATGCATTGTTAAATTGTTATGTATAACGTTTAAAGTTGATTATTATAAAATAACTTATGCATTTATCTGTTATCTGTGCTTTGTGTGAAGTGTCAGCAGTATGTTACAATAAAAAGTTAATATTTATACTAACTTTTTGTTGACCAGTATATGATAATCCAAGATATCTTTTTTTTATGTTCAAATGTCCGAATTAAACTGTTTTTACTATTTTGGATTTTGTCTCCTGAGTATTTGTACACGCAATCTTTTTCTTATAATAGTTAAAGGAATTCTCAATTTATGAATCTCTTAGAAAGTTTTCAAACGTAAATATTCCAATTAGATCTTTATGAGATCTTTCAATCGATATTTTTAAATTTCATGACATTCTAAATTAATTGTTTGAGATTTTCCCAGTAGTCATTTCAGTACTGTCCAATTTCATAAATGTGATGTTGATTGTGTAATTATAGACACAAGCTATAATTCTTAATTATTTCTATATAAATCCTTAGAAATCTGGAGTTATGTTCTTATTTATACACTTTTTGTGTGAATTCAGGATTAGCAAACATAATAAATATCTTAGATCACATTTAATAAATTCCATGGAAACATCCCGTGCTTCCTATTTCAGGATATGCTCCGAACAGTATTCGCTGTTCAAAGTATTGTTCAAACGAAGCTCCTTTGGGCCCTGAATAATTCTTAAAACTCTTCGCCATATTATTGATAAAACTTAGATATATTAATTTTGTCTTGTACCAATATTTGAAAGAGTTAAATATTTTTTCCAAATGATTTTTTTTCTTTTAAATGTTGCTAATTTATCAGATTAAATAATTTAAATAGAACATTAGCCACACGCGTGTATTTACAATTTTTTAACTTGGATATATAAAGCAAAACCTAATCAGAAAATGATACTCGATTGGATATTTTTAATTTCTAAATAGTTTAGTTTTTAAATTAAAATACGATATTTCAGATAAAAGTTGTTTGTAAGCCGAATTGGGGATAATTCTTATGGCTTTCCTCAGCCAATTTTCTATTAGCTAATGATTAAATAGCTATTCAGTCTCAAATATTGGCCGCTGGGAAATTTATTTCATGAATCCTTACATTTAACTTACGTATATGAATCCTTACATATGCACACTGGTTGATTGGTGTTAAACTGTTCCTCAATTTTAATGTGAAATATTCAGAAACTAATTTTATAGTAATGATTTTAATATATTTTCGTGGTAGTTGTGTGTTGCATATTTTTATAGTAATGAATTTAATAAATTCTAAATTAAAAAGAAAATTTATTTTCAAAATTTATAACGAAACCTTTTATTTGCATTCGTATTTTACTGCTAAATATAAAACTTGATGCGTGAAAATTTAAAGTCTTATTTATAGGCAAGGCTATTGATTTCGGTTGCCATCAGCGTCAGAGGTTCATGGGCTTTTATTTGGCGTTTGAGAACAAACATTACGAAATTTCAGTAAAAATGTCTAGTTTCGATTTTTGCCTCGATGATCGATCGCGACTGTATAATCATTTTCCGCAAAGCTTCGTCTGCTTGAGCTGACTCTGAACTGGCACAATATCTCCATTTCTTTTTAAAACGAGCCATTTAATGCTGATTGTTTTAAGACGGGATATTTAATTTAAAAAGTATTCACATTTGTTTCGGTAATATTTTCTCAAAGTCTGCATATTACTTCATTCAGTATTTTTGATAAATTTGTTATTTAGGGGTTATTTTTAATCAGGATAACTTTAAAACACTGTAATTTATAATTAGATCAGTTTTCTTTAAAGTACGTTAAAAATATCAAATAAATTTTTTTTTAACTCTCTCTCTCTTTCTTTGAATGTTGTATTTTGAATTTTATTTTCTAATGAAAAGTAGACAATTGCTTGACATAATTTGTTAGTGGGAAAATATATCAAATTTTGTTAATTTTGAAAGAAGACTTATACAATGTTTAAAAAAGGGAGTTATTTTTGGATTATGTTTGAAATATATACTATCAGTTAGAAATCCATAATAATTTTTCTTTTTGTATGTTTTATATTAATAATATACCATAAGAAATTATATTATAACCATAATATAATTTCTTTAATAAATTGTCCCTCAGTCCACTTAGATAATAGGGAAACTCCTACTGATTTACAATTCTTTACAAAACTTTAGCGATTGCCAAATAATGACAAGTAGTAAGTCTGATGTTTTGAATTTTGAACACTTGCCAGACAATTGCTAACGATTTTGCAGCCAGAATCATAACGATTTTTTTCCCGTCTTACTGTTACATTAAATTTCAATAGCAGCAAAATTTCTTCATACGGTAGTAAAAAATATGCTTGTCTTAGTGAGGTTTTATTGATTTAAAATCTAACTTTCGCATTTCAACCATTGTTTTATATCAAAACAATAGATTGGCAGCTGAAAGAAATATTTTTAACTTTCTATGAATCACATGGGTGTGACAAATTGCGTTTTAACTTTAAACTACTTCTTACATTTTAAGTGATAACTGTTTATTAGTTGTGAAGAAAAAATTATAATTTATTAAATATATTAAAATAAACACGCACACGGTGTGTGGCGTGTATACATATTTATGTAAAATAAGATTTATTTTTTAAATGTAGCATTTCATCTATGAAAATCACATCACAGCCACAATATTTTACACATTAATACATTATGTAGGAAATCAGAACAATTCTAATTCTAAAGAAACAAGTTATTTCGTTAATCAGTTTTAAAATTATATACTTTTGATGCCGTTTAATAAAAATCGAGAACCTTAGAGATATTTTCCATGAATTTTTCGTTAATTTTATTTCGAAATTTGCTATTTTATGGAATCCATTATTTGCCTACAATGCATGTATGAAGACAGTTTAATCCAGTTGTACTGAATGGTGGATTACTGTCTTTACTTGCTGCAATATAGAAAGATTATGTTAAAATGCTGCTTTCTTCTCTAAGAGCAACTTTTTAGTAAAAGAAATGAGTCTTTATGACACTCTTATTATGGTTAAGGCTCACTTGATAAGTATGATGGGCAATAGTTAGTCTCAGCACAAATATATAAAGTCTCTTTTTAGTAGTTAAAAATATCTTTTAAATTAAATTTTAATGTTTTTCATAGAACGTTGCATAATTTTTCATGATTGACTTACGTGTTTTATTATTTAAAGGGTTTATATAGAGCACTGTACAATTATGATACAAGACTTTCAATATTTTAAATTAAGGAAAAAATTTCATAAAAAGATTTTACATACCTAAAATCAGTAAATATAGTTTAAATATACTTATCTTTAACTTGTGA
Organism: Latrodectus geometricus; assembly: GCA_026290005.1. Lineage (NCBI taxonomy): Eukaryota > Metazoa > Arthropoda > Arachnida > Araneae > Theridiidae > Latrodectus > Latrodectus geometricus. The sequence goes on along the minus strand of JAPDSC010019934.1, from coordinate 122,021 downwards.
AACTTTATTTAAAGTAAATATGAAAGCTTAAATCAAACAATTTGAAAATTTATTGAAATTTCAAAGAACTGAATGTTATACATTGTTAAACCCCTTGACACCATACAATGATGAATCAGACTCGTCATTCATTTCATTAGCCACTGTTGACTTGACAAGTATTACTCGCCATTCTTTGTCAAGGAATAAAATTTATGTATCAATGTGATTGATAAAAATCCAAATTTTATAATGTAATCTTTCTCAGCTTCCGCTTTCTTGTTCAGTTGAGCGAAATTAACTCGTATTTTTTAGTAGATTCAAGTTCAATTTAATTTTTATGTCAAGGGGTTAATACAATTATTTGTAATCATCAGTTTCCAATTTGGGCAAAGTACTAGTATATCAAGAAACGTGTTTGTGTGTGTGTCTATATTCTGAATTAATTGCTTGTGAGTGTCTATTTTTTTTAAATCCGATCTAAAAGGGTTTTTTTAATTACTTTATTGAGCACATTGTGGATCATCGAAATCCAATGTCCTTGCTTATTGCACTGGAAGGCTCTAGATTCATTCCCAGTCACGGTTGAATAACTAGAGATAGTTGCATTTCTTCTTTCTGCAAGGATATTTATCGGAATATTAGTTTCCCGGGTACATCTTTGTAACACGCGAAAACGGCCCAGTATAAAAAGTTCTTCCAAAATGCAATAATGCTTTGGATATAAAAAGCTTACCCACTATTATAAGCTTACCCAGCTTCGGCTGTTAAGCTACCCACTATGCAGTTTAAAGTACTTCTAATAATTTTATTATGTCAAAAACTGATAATATTAAACTTAAAATACTTTTTTCCGAAGGAGTTGATCTTACCACTAGGCTTATAATTAATATGTGTGTTCTTAAATATAATAAATTTTCTCTTAAGCACTGATATTAGCTGATGCCAATTATAGCCTTTATTAAAACATATTTTCTTTTTTGAGCGGAGCTTTGGCTCAACAGTTCATGGGTTCGGTTCTCATCTGTTGTGTGGATGTTTATAGTATTTCGAAATACATTTTAAACTGTAGGTTATAATCAAATTAACCATCGTGTAAAAAATAATCATTGAACTTTGAATCAGATTTTTTTTTTAAAATTTTCTTTTCAAAAATAAAGTTTGAAACATTTCTTCGTCAACAAATTTTTGTACCGCTTTAGATAAGAAAAAAATAAAGCTTCATAAACATTTTATTCATTTTAATTTGAAATAAAAGCTGTATTTTTAAAATTGAGAACAGTGTTGTGAATAACTTATTGATTTAAATAACAGTCAAAAAATGTATAAAATTGTATATATCTTAGCTTTTTTGTAGTACAACATATAATTAATTATTCTTCCAAATAATTCGACTGTTATCAAAACGTTAATTTTTAAATGTTTCACTCAATAAAAATTACCTGTTTAGTTTTAGATTATCAGCCTTCGAGCAATTGCTCTAGGAAACCAGAATAACAAGGATCTGGTATTTCAAAATATCCACGCACACATTACAAATTTTCGCTACTATGAAAATAAAAGTATTTTTTATTTCCATTATTCCAAGTTAGTGATTTTATTCGCAAACATTTAAAAAGCTAAATCATAATATAATGCTTACATTCTTATTGTTTCCTCACTACTAAGAATTTCTAGCCTAATAATAGCATGCATGTGTATGCAAGTATGATAAAACAAAATTTTTTGAACAATTTTTTAATCATTAAACAGTTACTAGTTTCTACTTAAATTTTATCGGTAGCGTATGAGCTCTGTTTTAGATAAGAATTATATATATATATATATATATATATATATATATATATATATATATGTTATAAGGAAAACTCATTACAACTATTTCAAAAGCTTCATTTTCCGTCGTAGGAAAAACGCCCTCATAGCAGCTGGCTCAAGTAATCTCATTAAAATTGTACACATCTGTTGGAATTGATTTGTCTATCATGAGTCATTCAAGTAATCATACAAATAAATGATATTTCTGTTACCGCATACATTCTTTTGCGGTTGACAAAAAATAATTTTCTTTATTGGAATTTCACTTCTTTTTTGTCATTTTATATTGAATGCGCAGTATGTGCGCTTTTAATTTCTAATTTTGTGCCAATTCTTGGACTATTTGATGGATATTTTGTAACAATGCTGGCAGGTAGAAATGTTTGATCCATAAGCATTGTGCGTTTGTGATATCTGTAGCACTTCCATCTCCTGTATGAATAATGATGTATAGTGCTTTTTTCGTTGGATCAGTATTTTATGCATTTAATATATTGTTATTACAGAAATGTTTCTGTTAATAGTTTATAATTTTAAATATTATTTTATTACAATTTTTATGTAATCTTATAAAATAATAGTATTTAAGAGATATATTAATGATAATTAACATTTCTACGATTTGTTATTCAATTTAAGGATTGTAATTGATAAAATCATTATTACTTATAAAAGAAATTGTGGAATGGACTTTAGTATTTTTAATTTTCTGATTAATGGATTTCAAAAGCTAGAATTTTATTAATATACTTCTTTTAAGTTGATTTAAGTTTCTTAAAATCTAAGTAACTTAAATAAATATTATTTTTTATCTCTAGCTTGCTTTAACAAATTTCTATAGAGATAGTATTTCCCATATACTAAAGTGAAAGTTAGTTGTTCATTGTAATTTTTTTTTAAGTTTAATTTATTTCAAAATTTTACGTATCTTGATGTTAAAAACTATTTTTCTTAATATTAACTTATAATCTTAATTCATAGCCGTGGAAGGTCCTGCAGAGTAAGTGATTAGAGGATTTGTTTTATTTAATTTTGCGAAGTAAATCAACTAATACTCAACTCTTAAATTATTTGTGAATCCAGTTATAAAAGATATTTTTGGAGTCACATTTCTAACTTATCTATGATTAATGTCATTAGACAGTAATAAATAGCTAACGCAAAATATTTTTACTAAAGCTTCATTGATATGGAAATCCATCTAAAATTTTCTAATAAATCAAAAAGAAATTTTGAATTACAACCACTTTTATTTTTAATAAATTTAAAGTGATTTTCAATAAAAATAAATTGAATAGTAGCTTAGCCAAAAAAGTTTTTTTTTATTGAAAGACTGATGTGGGAAATTTATGCTGATGCTTTACTTTGTCTATATATTGTTCTTTACCATCAGATTTTAATTATAATTAAATGAACCACATCTCTATAAAAAATATTTATCTAACTTCAAAACATAATTGGGATTTCATTTTTAATTAATATACACATAAAAAAGCAGACTAAATTACTTTCAATATGAGAAATATTATGGTTTCGCAAATAAATTTATAGTTGATTTTCTTGAATTAAAAATATTAATTCTTCGATTTGAAAGTTTAACAGAAATAATTTTTCATTTTTTTTATAAAATTTAAATTGCACAAAGCATACGCATTTGGGCTGCATACAATAATTAAAAATCATTTTATATTAACTATGAAAATCATGAGGATATTCATTGTGTACAAGACTTCAAGCATTTGATACCGGAAGTCAGTGTTAAACTACTTTAAAGTTAGCATAAAAAATGTAGTTGTCTTTAAAGTAGTTGTCTATGTATAATATAAAGTAGTCTATTTATAATATAAAAAAAAACTTAGTTTTTTTTTATATTATACATAGAACAGAAAAAATCCTTCCACTTTTTCAGCTGGTTGGTGCTCTTGCTTTCGGTTCAACAATTCGTGATTTCGAATCTCTCCTTGAGTTTAGATGTCTGTCATGGCTCGGAATCTGTTTTAAACCTGATTCCGATTTAATTAGCCCTCGTGCAAAAGATGACTGTTGATCAACAAGTGAACCAAACAACCATCCACATTCTAAGCAAATTCTGAGTTGAATGATTAGCACTTTCTGTAGTTAGCACTTGCTATCCATTTAACAGTTCGCAAGTCCAACTCAAATCTCTGGCGTGGATCTTTATAGTCGTTCAGAATTCACTTATATTTATGGGTCCTATTGAATTTAGCCTTCGTGTGCTTAAATTGACTGTAGGTTCATAAATAAAACAAACCTTTCATAGCCTCTAGTTTTTAACGTTTTTTTATGTGGACGAAAATACTGTCAAGTATATAATAAAATGACTATAAAATTGAATAAGCTATTTACAGAACTGATAAGTTGAATGGTTGTCTTTGACCTTCGATTCAACAGTTCGTGGTTTCAATTTCTTTCATGTGGCTGTTTATATTAATTTATAATCCACTTTAAACCATAGATCTTCATCTAATTAACTTTGATGTGGAAAAAATGCCCGTAGAGCGACAAACTGAATCAATGAATGAGTACTATCTTTTTTGTTGTAAAATTAAGAATTAGCTTGCTAATATTTATGGAAGGTAAGAAAAGTATTCATTTACATATATGGTTTATCATTAAAAGAACATGTTTTAAATTCAGGGAATTTATGAAGGATTTCATTTTTTCAGCCTTTATATGCCTATTTTGTAATAACAATACCAATGTTTTGGGAATAGAAACCAATAGATTGCCATACAGTAGAATCTTAGTAAAAATACTTTTCTTTGGCAGCTGGATGGTTAATGATCTGGCTTTGAATTCAGCTTTCATGGATTCGATTCTAACATCGCACTTCGATATTGGTGTCTGTTCAAAATCCACGTTAAATTGTAGGTCCCATTTGAATTAGCTGTCATGTTCAAAAACTGACTGTAGAGAGATAAACTAAATTTCGCATGAGTTAATAAGTTCTTTTAAATTGCTTCAGTGTTTAAAATACTTGCTCCTGCGTAAAATGTTTTACGAATGAAAAAAAAAATTCTGGAGTAATTCTTAGCTTCTTACGCATGGAAAGATATTTTTGTGTTTATAATTTTTTTTTATTTATATCCATTTATTTTTTTTATTATATATATTTATTTTTTATTATTTTTATTTATATCCATCATATTTTTTCATTTTTCTAAAAAGGGATTCCCAGAAAATAACGTTAAAATTCTTTAAATTTTACTATGATTTACATAGAAAGTTAGATAACCCAGTTTTGCTAAAAAACGATTTATTTGGGAAAATTCAAAGTAATTTCATATATTATGTATATTTTGGAATAATTTTAAACTTCTTTCCGTTTGTAAGAGATTACATAATTTGAAAATTTCTTATTTATTTATAATGGTTACCCTGTCTATATCTTACAATTTTATATTTTATAAAATGCAAAATGTTATAGATTCGAATACTGAATGTATTTTGTATATATTTAAAAAAATGCTTTTTATGATGAAATATCTTAAGAACGATAATAAGTCCGTAAAGTAAAGTGTCCTTGTTTTTAAAACTTTAAGAAAAGTTCACGAAGACTTTACTATAGTTTATAAAGTAGTGCATTAAAATAAATTAAAAACAAAACTATTAAAATTAATCTTTAAATTATTTTAATACATACCAACAGACGAATTAAGTAAATTTTATAAGCTGCATTAGGTTAATAAAATTTTTCCGTTTTTGGAATCCAATCTCCTTTTATAGAAACAACTTTTTGTCAATCGTGTAACTTTTGCTATATCCGTAAGTAGTTAACATGTCAAAGAAATTCTATTTAGATATTTTAAAGATATTATTCTAAATTTATGTAGTGATAATTTTTTTTTCATGGTAATTTTTATATAATATTTTCTCTTAGTCAAAAACCACCAAGTACATCTGTATGGAAGTTGGTAGTTCTTTTGGTTGATTCTGGTATCTGTATCCCTGTATTGAATTAAACTACATTTCTAAATGTTTAAAAATATCTGAGTGTCCTCATAGGATCTCAAACTATGTGATGTAAACATTTCTGTAGTGATGTAAACATCCTGTGATGTAAACACAGGCAATTATGAGAATGTTCAGAGTAAATTGTGATATTTCTAATGATTTGATTAACTCTTCGGATTGTTTTACTTTTAAACAAACAAAATTGTCGGTAGTGTTCGCAACGCAAATACGTTTAAAAATAGAAATAGACTCCGAATAAACTCTCATTTAGATACCTCAAAACAAAGGCACTGTGCCAGTTTTAACACTTCTCCGTATTTAGTCGGCATTCTTCCCTTCACAGTTAAATTCTCTACAAAATTGTAATTCTGAATGTTTTCATCAATAACATATAAGCTACATTGTAATGTTTTACCTTTTATTGAAGTTGTATTGCTTAAAATAAATAAGAATAACTAAGAAAATAAAAACTATGAAAGCTACTATCTAAAAAAATTAACAAACAAACGCATGGAATGCTTAGCATCTTTCAAGTTTTCAATTGGAAAATGCAGATTTGTGCTCTTGTGTATTTGAATCATGATTTTTTATACTTCAAGCTCTGAAATGTGTTCTATTGTTTTCAAAATATGGTAAATTCTTTTAAATTACTTTTCATAAATAAAATTTTTAAATATTTTTTCTTTCAAATTCTAAAAGATTTGACATTTATAAAATTGAATTTCAGTTCTAAATTCAAATATTTCGAATCCTAGTCATGACACTAATTCCATATGTAAATATGTTATAAATATAGATATAGTATTTCCCCGAACGTTGCATTTTCTCTTTAATATGCCATTTGATTGACAAATTTCAAATTTAACTTATTTTAAGAATTTAAAATCTTGTCAGTTATTTTAGTTATACATGAATGATAGTGTCAGAAAGCTCTAAGATACATCTTATTTCCAATAAATATCTTAACATATTTGATATGTCCAAGAAGTACAACATAATACAAAAGAAAATTTTAGATGGGTTATAAATATTTATTTTCTAATTTTACTAATATCTTTACACTTCATAATACCTCAACTGCAATTATCTGTGTTTAGAGATTCCATTAAATAAATTACTAACGTAAAAAATTGTTAGGAATTCAGAATTTTATTTTTAATCTTACACTTTCAAAAATTGAAAGCATCTTGGTCTCTGATAATATCTGATATCTGTAGGTTTATTCTTTTTATCACGTTCATTCTTTACTAACGACAGATTTCAATACCTTTTGCTCAGCGAATTCTCTTTTTAATTACTTTGAACTAAGTATTTTCTAATCGGGGATATATTGAATCTGCTTTTGAGAGAGTATTAGTACTATTTAAATTTGGGCTATAACTATCTACATTACTACTTAAAAGCATAGTAATCTCAGGTCAACGTATTTTAATTTATAGGCTCAGTCAACTTAATCTTTGTACGCCAAAAATGTCGTTGAGCAACAAACAAACCAAACTAAAACCACTAAATTTTATTTTGAGTTTGTGACGCGTAAAAATAATTTAGTTAAAAATATTTGAGTGCTTAAAACAAATTACGTAATGCGAATTTAATAATGTTTGTATTTATCTTTATTTAACCTCAAACAATTAATGAATATAATCTCAGTAATTCATTATAATCATCTATTCTTTCACTACAAAGTTATGTATTGTAAATTGAAAATTTCAATAAATTTAAGAATATTATATACGTATAAAAGAATTTTTATACTTATAGCACATGAAAAGGTTCTTTGCAATTGTAATACCTGTTCTATAAAAAGGAGTACTAAGTCTATGCACTTGTGTATAAAAACGTTGGGGGGGGGTGGAAAAATATTTTACGAAAGAAAGGAAAATCTATATTTTTTAACGTCTGATTTTAACTCCTATTATATTTTCATTATAGGCCATAAATGTTTCATAAAAATTATACATTTTTAGAAATTCTACATTATCGCAAAAATAGATTGCTTCGGTAACTATTCGTTGGTTTCATTTGACTGTATAGAATGGACAAACAAAAACTCAATTGTTTAAAACTTCCCAGTTTTTATTTATCGTGATAGGGGGGAAATTTTTATATTCGGTATTCTTGTTTTTTTAATTTTAATAAACTAATTCTCATTGTTACGAAAGTTATTTTCTTAAATTGTAAAATTATTTAAAATTTATTTGCTAAAGCATATGAAGACTTTTGCTCTTTTAATTTAGTGCTTTTACTATAAGAAATTAAAAGTATCTTGAATTAGTAATGAAAAGTTTAGCAAAAAGTGATGTCTCATTTATAACGGCCTTTGTATCTCCTTCAGCTCAAAAAATGTTGTGGCAATTGTTTGAAAAACATATTTAAGATTATTTTAGTTTAATCAATTATAGGAAAAAAATTTCTTTGTAATTTGGGACAAACCAAGCTATAACACGATTTTCTTTATCAAAAGAAGGTGATGTTTCAAGTATAGAACAATGCGTAATTTTTAGACCTTGTAATTAATCACAAGTTATTTTGAGATGTTTATGGCTTTGGGTATTTAATTTACAATAGATTAATGTTTATTTTGTATTTGATAATACGGCAGAGAGAATGTAGTTGTTGGAGAATAGAGGTATTGTAACCCCCTATTTTAAAATTATTTTCATCTTGAAAACGGGCAATAAAATTGAATTATGTATCAGTGAGAAACTTAGTTGCTCTCACTTCGATAAACTCTCATTTCGTAAAAAGTTTATCTCTACGCCCCTGATTTGCAGCATCTTTTAACACAAGTGTTTGATTAAATCAGTTACACCAATGAATTTTTTTTATTTTGTTTCAGTTATTATTCTTAAAGTTTCTTTTATATTTTGTTTATATATATATATATATATATATATATAATATATATATATATATATATATAATATAT
>JAPDSC010019934.1:45452-113220 GCA_026290005.1 Latrodectus geometricus | reverse complement strand
ATATATATATATATATATATATATATAAGAATTAAAGTGAATTGAAGTTTTAATTCTGTATCACTTAAATGGGCATTTTTGCTGCATTTCCGATAGTTTAATTTTACTACTCTTTTTATTATTCCATTTATACCACCTTGTCTTCAAATGAAAAGTTTAGTTCAGTAATATAAATTTTTTTGTCTTAATGTGTTGGAACAAACCAAAGAATATCTTAAACGATCAGTTTTATACGTAAAGTTTTATTTAAATTCTTTTTTTAATTTGAATGTAAATGGCAATGATTCTAGCAATGAAGTATAAAATAGTTTAGTTTTTATTTGATGCCAATAACTATTTGCACGCCATAAAAGATGCATTAGCACCGTGTTTTTCTAAATGTGTATGGATTTTCTTGGATCATGAAAGTTTTTTTTTATTTTTTTTTTATCGTGAAATTTATTTGCAGAAATATGCATTTTTGGTTATGAGGAGCTTATCTTCGATAAATATTTTTCTAAATGTTTTATGATTTTTTTGCCATTAAATATTTTCATATGTTTAATTTTCCATTCCTCTTTCATAAGTTTATTTATCTTGCTATTTATAACAAGCTATTTATAGTTATAAAATTACTGTTATTGTATAGTCATAAAAAGTTTTGTGTTCTGATGAACTATTTGAAAAAAAAAATAAAAAATGAAATGAATTTTATAAGTGAATGCGTGATGGATAATAAACTTAAAGTATGACCGATTTGTATACTTCGATCTGGTATTTTCAGCGATTTGTTAATGTAAATAAATTAAAAGTTAGTGTATACGTATGATAATTGTTTTGTAAAATCAGGTTTTTTTTTTGTTGTATGTTCACACAAATTTTATATTTAATGCTTAATTTTTGTTGTAGATAATTAAATTACAATATATAAAATTTGAAAATATTTTAATTTTACGTAAATAAATGCTTAGTTCTGTGTCATGAAAAATGTGTGTTACGATGGTATTAAAAAAATAAAAAAAAACCACGCATGTATTTTTTACTTATAAACTTGTTTTCCAATTGAATTTGTTATAATTAAAATTGTCATCACATTTATATGAAATTCTATTTAAAAGTTTAATTTTAGAGCAAAACAGATTTCAATAATCGTTTTTAGTGTTTTTGACATCGACTTGAACTTGCTGAACAATGCATTCATTATTAAATATAAAATATAACGTGCTGACTTAGTTATAATGAAAGAAATTTATTGATATATTTAAAATGGCTGAATTTAAAACAAATTGCAAATACTTTCTCCAATTTGCTTCTATTCATAAATAAGTCTCATTTGAATTATGAACAAGCCTTATCTAATTTAAAATATGCTTAATCTTTTACAAAGAAGTCATACGATCGAATGTGGATTGTTTTGGGAAATATGGATTCAGTTTGAGAAACATGTTTTTCAAAGTTTGGGTAGCTTACTAATAAAAGTTTGCTTTTGAAAAATTTATAACCATGTCATTTTAAAGTAAACTTGTGAAATAAATTGACTATAAATGAATAATTGTTCATTTTTAATCTTAAAGTATAATAGGTTTTGCAAATCACAAAAATCAATGTGAATTACGAAAAAGCAGATTCTGTTCTTGTAAAATAAAACTTGTGCGATTGAACTAAAAAGTTTAATATAAAAATTTCTGATAAAAGTTTACAGATTTTTATTCATTTTTGGCTTGTATAAATGTATATAAAAAGTAATATATATATATTATTCTTCATATTTTTATATTAATGACTTGACAAATTGAGATTATCCGGTTTTTCATATTTAATTCTTTTATATTATAGTAACAATATCCGTAACAAAAACGGAATTACAAGTTATTTATTTTCTCTTCCGTTTTCATTATTTGTAAGTTTTTTTATAGTTTTAGTGCCAGCCATTTAATGAACAAAGAATAAATTATTTAATATTTAAATCTATTTTATATCATTTTAGATTAATTTGAAATGTCTCTATTGTGTATAGTTTGTTATTAAATAAAAGTATGTCACACAAACTCGCATTCTGTTTGGGAAAATCACGAATCGTCTATATTTTTCATCCGTTTCATATGAAAAGAAGTTTCATATGAAGAAAATTTTATGCCAGACCAATCTTAAATACGAAAATTCTTTTTTTCCAGAAATGCGAATTTTAAATTGTACGCTACAAAGTCTGTAATTCGTAAAGTTTTATTCTGATTTGTCTGTTATAAAATTTGTTCGTGCATCACAAAGAAGGAATTATAGTTCATATTTCATTTGGATTGAACTATTTATAAACTGTACGGTGTAAAAATACTTGAAAATAAATGTCTTTAAATTTACTTATGACTGGCATTGATAATTCATAAACTGCAACTTAAAAAAACATGCATTTGATTTGATTACTTTGATTATATTTTAAAATATAAATGTTTTATGAGCTATTTGCTTTGCTGTGGTAGACGTTTTAATGTATATTTTCCTGCAAACAATTTCACATGAAATTTATTGGATTGTTCATTTTATTCGTTCTGAAATTAGATTAAGCGTTCTAAATTATGTAATTTGGAGATAAAAAAATTGAATTAAATCTACTTGTAGTCCTCTGTTATGAATACATCGGTTGACTTATACAAACGTGAATCCGATATTTATGAATACTGAAACCAGTATGGAAACTATTTGTTAATTACGCTTATTTAAGTTATATTTAAGTGGAAATCACACACATAAATTAAGATGCAGCTTTTAGTCTGCTTTACATTAGTACAGTTAAATATTTTAGACACTTCGTATAAATTTGCCATTTTTATTGAACTTAGCATTAAATTTTAATTTAATGAAGCTACTTAAATTAGGAAATAATGGAGAGCATATATATAAATCTCAAATATACTAATGAGTTAAACTGAGAAAATAATCTTAACTGTTTTGAAGCTTATTATATATGGACATTTTAAGAAACGAAGTTAAGACAAAGATAAAAAATAATGAAAATGTGCAGTTGACTTGCAGCTTGTATGGTTACATGATGAATATAAGAGCCATTAATTTTTTTAGAATAGTTTATGGAAAATAACCGTTATTTTTCAACATAAACATTGTTCGGATGCTTTCCTAGTTTTGCTGTTCCATTTTATTATATTGTGAATTTTTGCTTCTTTAAAATTTCTGAGCTATAATTCAATTATTTAGCCACATTAAGTATTTTAGCTACATTTAGTTTAAATGTGTTAAATTACTTGTTTTCAGATTAATACATTTGTTTTTCAATTGCTAAAGGTGGACTACAGAGAAAACGAGGTCACTTCCGGGTTTCTTCATTGAAAGAAGATAATCAAATGAACATTCAAAAAGCTTTTGATCATGCTATTATATCGCAATATATTATAAGATTGTCTTTGAAAAGGATGAAAATAGCCAGTATTTATGATAAATCAGAAAAAGTATCTTTTATTCCAAATATATAAGTCTCCAAGATTATTCGGTCGTTGATATTGAATAAAAAAATGCAATTCTCTGAAATATCTTTGGTTGTTTTCCCTTGTGCCTGGTGTAGTGTTGCCTAATCCGCGGATTCCTATACTTCGGAAGAGGAAGTGTTTTATCACATTTTTTTTTTCGTGACAAGAGGATGCGCCGTAGATGTTGCAAGAAATTTACTGACACATCTTTCCTCTCACTGACTGACAACTTTAATACTTTATTTTCGCTATGATCTCACTTGCTCAGACGAAGATGGGCTGATCGAAAGTAAAATGAGATCAGTAGTATCTTCGTCAGTGCTTGTGAAGTACCCACTAAGGAGACCGGAAGGATTTGAAATGGCAGTACGGCGACAGTAACTTAAAGGAATAACTTCTTTTAAATTTCAAAAACAAAGAAAAGTCACGATAATACCGTCTGATGCATCATTGCGGTCACAAAAATCTACAGCATAAAGGGGCGTGTACTGGATTTTCATAAATTTCATTATTCGCGTAAGTATGGCGTCACTTAATATATAAGTTGCTAACGATTGATTAAAATATAGTGATCTAAATGTACAACTGTATGAAGTGGAAGTAAAATCTGTTTTTAAGTCCTATCTTTAAAATTGCAGTTTGAAAACTAATTTGTTTTTCAGTTTTATGTCAGGCAAATAGTCTCGTGTTACAATTATTTCATTGTGGACTAATGCGTACCTTATTATGCTTATCAACCACTTTATTCATATTGGAAATAGAAATTTCTCATAAATTCATTTTAGTTTAATGCAACTGTATAATACAAGATATTTTGCTTTACTAACCGAAAAAACGTCTTTAACGAGCTTTTTGGATAAATCTATTACCTTCTATATAGGATAATTTTACCGAATAAAGTAATAGTAAAATAAACAAAATGAAGGAGGAATTAATTGATAGGAAGAATTAAGAAAGGATTATCATAATTTTTCTCCTATAAAGTTCCATTTCATAGAACTGGTTTGAAAGACGTTTAAAAAAATTTAATAATTTATTATGTTTGCTGTAATGGTCACGTCAACCATTGCTAAGGATATCGATACAGAAAAAGTTGGAACATTGCCATTCATGTACTTTGGAGCTGGAGCTATAATTCATGAGCGCAAATTATAAAGTTCATAGCAAAAATATCAAAAGCTGGTTAATATGAAATAAATTTTTGAATCAATTTGAGTCACTAAAAATTTGTTTTAGTTCAAATTTTAATAATACAACTTATGAAAACAAATTATTTAAATTTGTATGCTATGATTATTTGGGTTATTATAACTATTACTAATAAAAAGTAATTTAAGCTTATTTTTTCTATCTTTATAAGCTTAAATTACTTTTTATTACCTCAATACTTGAGGAAAATCGTTTTTAAAAATTCTTGTTCATAAGTAAATAATTTCACAGCTACATAGGTGTATGTAAAAAAGACAAATATGTAGGTAAAATTTTACATAATTTAATAAAATTCTTAAATTATTAGTTTTAGAAATTTTTCTATAATTTAAAAAATGTTTTGTTTTTCGTAGCACATTGATATACAAATTAGTTTAATAATTATAGTTTTGAAGTCGCCAAACCTTCTAAATGGAAACTATTCAATTTTTTAGTGAATGAAAAAGAAGCATTGTAAAAATACATACAACTAAAAAGTTGAATGAGAAGAAATCACTAATTCTATATATTTTTTCTAAATATTTCATTTTTTATTAGAATTTAATTTATGTATACTATATATATATTTAACTGAAACATTTTCGAGTGTGTGAAATTTTTTTTAAAGTGAATCGTTAATCATTTCAGAATTTGAATAGTTTGTTTGACTGCTTTGTCACTTTTGAGAAATTACTGGAAAAAGTAGATGGAAGCTCACAAACTTAAGATTCTGCAAAATAATTTCATATCAGTATTTCTCACATTGAGTACTCATGATTTGATATTTTGATCAGTTGCAATATTCATTTTCATTTTATTCAATACATTTTAAAAATTTTGTTACTGTGAAATATTTGGTAATAATTTTAAAAGAATGGATGTAATGTATGTTAAGAATATGCTTTTTAATAATAATCCCCTTTTTTAACCATCCATAGACAAAATGTGTTGATCATGAAATCCATAAACTCTATGAATATTTCATTATTCTCTCTCTCTCTCTCTCTCTCGCACAAAATTTACTTGACTGTATGCTTATGTATAAGTTTTTTTTCTCTCAAATTTATTTAAAATAAAATATAATTATAACGGACACATGTACTTTCCACTATACAACTAATATACTGCTTAGTCTAAAACATTTCATGCCTCATCATTAGCGTGAAGCATCTCGTTTAAACAGCGATTTTCGTAGTTTAATTGTGCTAATAACTGAAGCACGCTGTTTGTGAATTCGTCCTTGGGGAAAGATGCTTTTGTGGTTCAAAATCATCTTTAAACTGTTGGTTTGGTTGGATTAACTAGGAAAAGGTAAAAATGATCATAAAAAAGCAATCCAAATAATTTGGCTACACTCTAATCTTAATTCAATCTTGCTCATTAAAAAATCCTGTTTTTTGCCGTTAGTGACAACGTGACTTATTTGAACATTACCAAAATGTTTTTGAAAAATACATTTATCGCTTCGAATATAAATTTTCATAACAAGTTTCGGATTAAACTATGTGGTGTGTTAGTGAATCGGAAAATATGTTACTTTATAGTTGTTGATACATTTTTACTCAATAAAAGCTACAATTGAAGTAATTTTTTCACAGATAATTGTTTAAAAACAATCGAGAATACTTTCTACTTGTATATCTCGATCACATATTTCTGCCGAGTTCAAGAATAAATTGCTCTCGCACGCGTAGGTTCTTGTAATGATTCAGAATTTTCAATAAAATGCAACTTTTGTATCATAAATTTCCGTAATAAAGAAATATCTGTATATTGACAAAAGAAACCTGATAATTTATTTTTATTTCAATAGTTTTTACGTAATATTTATATTCGAAATCCTTATTAACATTTCTTCATAATAAATAAGCACATAATTATTTGTAACGTTGGTACAATCAGGGTAATTGATTGCATTTTTACACTTTCAGATTAAAATGATATTTACTAAAGCATTAAAGAATGAAAAGTAATTTTTATCGGTAATGTAAAGTAATATTGGTTTAATAATGATGACACAGGATGTATTAAAATCTTAAAACTCTGACTACAAGTATTGCAAATGAGATTCTAGATGATTAGCATTTCTGACTTAGTGTATCCTATTATACTTTTTTTTTAAGGAAAAATTTGGTACTTATATTAATCTCGGTGTGCCTCAGTTTGTGTTACGACTTAGTATTGTTTTGTTGGAAAATAGAGCCCAAGAATTGCCACAAGATAAACTAAAAGTGACACTGGATGTCCTAGTCGCATTTCTCAATGATAGTTTTTCTTTGAATCACTACTAAGGTTCATCGAAAATCAAAAGAAACAGTGCATCACTTCTCCATATGAGTTGGTGCATCGTGCCTTAAATAAAAGCACTTGAAAAGCAAGCTTTGATTATGGTCTATTCACGATCAACGAGCGCTTCAAAAAAGCTTTTCTTGTTTGGTAAATGCATTACTTAACCTTTTATTGTATTCATGTATATTACAAGATATGATTTTCCCATGTAATTGGCAGCCAAATAGTTCTCTGGCCTTTGGTTTAACAATTCGTGGGTTCGAATCCCACTTTGGGCTTGGAAGTGTGTAATGACTGGAACTATGTTTTATAAACTATAGGTTTCGGTCTACTCAATCTCTTGCCGAGCTGGTAGCTGGAAAGGTTAGTGCTCTTGCCTTCGGTTCAATAGTTCGTGAGTTCGAATCCCACCTTGAGCTTGGTTGTTTATAATGGTTCGGAATCCACTTTAAACTGTAGATCTCAGTCTAATTAGTCCCTTTTGCGCAGAAAATGTCCGTTCAGTGGCAAACAAACCAAACTACTCAACCTCGTGTTGAAGAAATGAACGTTGACAAACTGGAATGCTATTTGTTTTGATTTTCAACCATATCATAATGTTTTGAGGAGAGATAGAACTAGGTAATATGAGAGCTATTCATCTTACTGCCCTTAGAGGAGTAGTGATGGCATTATCTGTCATCACTTCTCTCCAGCAGCGCGATTATTCCCAGTTTCTCAGAAATGTGATTATAAAACTTACGATAAGTTAGGTTCCTACGATAACTTGCACTATTCCCTCATTTGTTTTTAACCGTGTATTCAAGGACTGATCTAGAATAATAAGTTAGGCAACTTATTTTTGACTGATTTGAAAGCCCATTTTTATATATCTCTTGTGACCAGAAATATCTTAAAGTTTTAAGGTTAAGTTGCAATATAATACGTTTTTAGGTACGGCGTAGTGAATTTCTTTGATTTCATTTGTAATTTTTAACAACAATAATAAATCGCTCTTTTCTTCCGAAATTTTAATAATTTATGTATGTCTGTTACCAACGCACATGAAGTTTTGTTGAATAAAAACTTTGGTCTGAAATTTTAATGTTTAGTTGTGTATATTTTTCCTCATTCCATTCTACAAAAAAATTATGATTATAATTAATTGAAAGAATCTTTGTAATCTGGGACACTATCTTGCACTTTCCATATGACTTTATCTGCTATTGAGTTTAGTGTGATCCTACCGTACCAGTCTACTGTGTAAAAAAATAAAAAAATAAATAAATAAATAAAATAAATGACCGTAGAGTGAGAAATTATATCTTTCATACCATTTTGCAGTTATTTTTATCTCATTATTTGAACAAAACTCGCTGAATGAATTCGAAAGAAATGGTCATCGTTCTTCTGTTTAATAGTTCGTTCCTTAAATTCTATCACAAGCGTGAATGCTTGTAGTAATTTGGTATTCGCTTTAAACTTCTAAAAGAATCATTTAAAATAATTTTGTTAGATGATTTTAAAATGAAATTTTAAAGATCTAGATGAAATATTTGAAATTGTAGTTTCAATAATGAAAAATAACATTTAAATAGAAATTTGTTTCCACAATTTGATAAATTTTTTTATGAATGTTCATATAGATTCCTTATAGAATTTCAAAAAAATGTAAAATGTGTAAAATTAAAATAAAAAAAGTAAACAATGAGTTTATTTTTGAATGAAATTTGTACTAGATCTTCTTGCAAGTTTCCATTTATATAATGATTTTATATTTTTTAATTTGGGTAATACTTTGAAAACTGTCGTATCACTTCTATTAAAATTTTTATTTTCTTTTGTTTTCTTCTAAAATTTATTATGGTAAATTTAAATAACAAAATTAATAGAGTTAATTTTATTTCAGAATCGCCTAATTTAAGTGAAGCTAATTACTCAAAAAGTGAAAGTTCTGGTCATAAATCTCGGAGTAACTTCAGGTAAGTCTTTTTTATTGTGCATCTGTAGCTAAAAAAATATTAAGAGAATTTAAGTAAATTTTGTAAGAAGTTAACATAAAATTTTTTTTTAATTTTGAATAAAAGTAATCCGAAATGTAAGCAAAAACTATGGAACAAAAAAAAAAAAAAAAAAAAAAAAAAAGGAAGAATAATGTTGAGACAGGATTTGTTTAGAAATTAGTAATTTATGTATGTTCCAATAAATAAAATCGGTTACAATGTTTTATTCTTGGCGGACACATCTTTAGTTATAATATTACTTCTAAAGAAACAAAGATCGAATAAAACAGTTGAAAAATAAGTGTTATATTTAGCACACCATGTCTTAAGTGGTAGAACCTTGCTCCTGAAGATAAGTATCGCGGATTCTATCGCAACGTGACTGAAAGTTGCGCTTTTGCTTTTTGTATGCAAATTAAGGTGGGTGCTTTGAAATTTTCCAGATTATCACTCTTGTGACAATTGAATACGGCCGCTGTATATGAAAAATTGTCCCTGATGACAAAGACGGGTGATCAAATGATGGATGTTCAAATGCTTTACAACAGTCTTCGGCTGTTAATCTGCCCGTTACATATAGTCAAATGCTATATTTATTGGATTGATGTAAATATAATGGAAATTTTTATTAATTGCACTTTCTGGTTGTAAGTGAAATATATTTCTATCATTATTTAATATATATATTGCTTACAATAAAATCGCTCCCTTAATGTGTGAGATTCTTTTTTCATTTTGTGTACCATTTTTATAAATTTTGTACGAAACCTTTTTAAATACCTGTTGTCTCAACTTTGTAACTACCGTCATAAGCTGAATAGTACTCATTTTGCTTGTAGTTACGAGTACTGACACGCGAGTCAGAGTGGGAATTTTTTTTTTTTTACTTTAAAAAGAATAATATTTAAACATTTTTTATGAGTAGATTGAAATACCAGTATACTGAATGTTTGTCATGTATATTCATTACCTTATACTGAAAATTTTAATATTATACTGTTACTGAAAATTTTTAATGGAATTTAAATTTCTGGATATGGAGTAGTTAAAAGAGAAAAATATCGAATATTAAGAATATATAGTATAAGCGGATGGGTGTAGTAATTGTTCATGTAAAAAAAATATCTTATTTAAATAAAAGATTTTTTTTCATTCCTATTTGGCATTAATAACAATGAACTTGCAATACCAGCAAATATACACTTGAAAAGCATTTTCGCAATTATATTATTACTTGTTGCGTTAAAAATGCTTATGTACTAGAAAAATCGAAAATAATTATTTTTTAACTAGAGTCGCTGTGATGTACACATTTTATAATACTCCAAATTGGGAAAATATTTCAAATTCGTTAAGCTTTTATTTGTAACTAATTTTGGAACAGAGAATGTTTTCGTAAAATATACAAATTGACCTTTTTATGCTATTAACTGGTCTATGTTAATTATTTAAAAAATAAAAATAATTTAAATTTCATGTTAAAGTTCAATGTTTTCATTTTAAAAATTGCACCTCAACTATTTATATTTAAAAGCTATTTTATGTTTGTTTAGTTTTTCGTTAATGTGAAAGCTATCTCTGATTTTTTAATAAATTCTCGCTTTAAAAGAAAAATTGTGTGTGTCTAACATATAAAACAACCTTCAAATATTTGTACTCATACATATATAGACACACACACATTTATAACACACACTTATACGAGTAAATTTAAGAGACTGTCCTGACTTCAAATTGGTGTGTATAAAATTTATGCGATATGTACGCTACTTTGAATTTGTTGTTTACAATTGATATCATATTTTTTGGTTTATAAAAATCCCACAACACTAGAAAGAAATAATTTGTATTTTTCATTCTTGTATTTTTTTACATTAATGATTTATTGACAAAATAACGCGGTTTACTATTTTCATGTTTAATATCGTTCATTTTGGTCATTAACGCTTCAACTACTGAATTTGAAGACAGTATCGTATTGAAACATGCAGATGACGAGTCTCACTCATCAAATGTACCTAAAGGGTTAAAAGATAAGTTCTCAAAATTTCGCTTATGATTTTTATAAAAGTAATAAATATGTTAGCATAAGCATTCCCATATCCTATACGCATTTCTCTCAATCAAAAATATTAATTTTTCTGAAATGTTACGATACATGCATATGATTATATTTTGCTAGCAAGAATTATTGTTATTTTAATTAAAATTATTTCTTATAGGGTTTAGGTTCAACTTTGTATTAATCTGTACAATGTGTGGGTATTTCTCTTACATTTTGCGCCAAATTTTTAGCTAAATGGCTAGCGCTCTGACTTTCAATTCATCAGCTCATGAGGGTTTTATTGTAATCTCGGCCGTAGATAATTGTAGTGGTTCGAAGATTTCTTTAAACTGTAGGTCCCGGACAAGTTAACATTCGCATGTTAACATCGATTGTAGAATGACAAATTAACCAAAAAGACGTATCACACTTTGATCCTAGTTTTTATTAATTGAAAAACAGTATTAAAGTAAGTTTTAATTGAAAAATTAAAAAAAATTTGTAAGGCAAAGTCTTTAATTATATATATAGATATCATAATTATTTTTATAGGTGCAGAAAGCTGTCTAGATGACTAAGGCTTCATGTTATGTACTTAAGTTCAGAAAATTATTTGAAATACTCTGACTCTACTTTTTGTAATTTTGTTAGATCTTGTTTGAATGTATTGTCCCTTAACATTTTAATATTTATATATTTTTATTAATTCACTTACGAATAAAGTTGTTAATAAATCGTAAAAAGTTGAAAATTTTACGCACCTTTATCAGTTTGTTTTCGTAATGAGTTAAGTTCAAATTATGCATCGCAAAATTTGTGATCTTAATTCATTACGGAACAATTTTTGAAATATCTGGTACGATAGACTTCAGACCTTGAGACGAATTTCTTGGGCGCATGTGCGCGCCCAGGCCGAGCAGAATATGAAGCTGAAGAGCTTTGCTGCTCGCCTTGTCCCCGGCTCATGCGGACTTAAGTTTGCCTTGCGCATTGGCATAGAGTTTCACTTCAGAATTGTGTAAGGCTTTTAATCCGGCATCAAAGTTATTTCGTTTTGTGCGTCTAAGTTTTCTTTTAAGTTTTTAACTTTTTGCAGGTCCTTAATTGAATGACAAAAAACATATTTACTTATAATTATTTTTAATTAAGGGTGTTTTAAATATACTTATAATTATTAATTTCCTTAAACATTTATTTACGCTCTTTTTGAAAATCACACAAGTTGTACAAAATATAAGAAGCTATTAAAAATCCTTATATGACGTTCATTTTAATATTATAAATATACTAATGAAAAGATGTATCTCAAAAGCTTGTGATAAATCTTAAAAATATTAATAAAATATTTCATGCTAAAAAAATCTAGTTTTTAATTGAGGTAAATTAAAAAAAACTAAAATGCTCGCGTAAATGAAAATTCTCGTATGACAGTGAAACTACTCGGAACATAGAGTTTATATATATATATATATATATATATATATATATATATATATATATATATATATATATATATATATATATATAATATGTGTCTGTAATTATACTCATCCCATTTTTTCCCCTTTTATGTTTCATAATTTCACTTGCATTTCTTATGCATGTTGGCATATATTCCTAATTGATTTTATACTTTAGATCTAATTAGTTCACTGGGTGCCACCTATCCATGAAGCCGTTGATTTTGCTTCTTGTGGTGCCAAACGTGTCATTTAGATATGAATTCTCATACATAATTTTTAATCTTTAATATTTTTTCATTGTTTTATTTTTAGTTATATGAAGAAATTATATAGCAAGCATTTTATTCTGTTACTGAAATTTTCTTCGTCAATAAATTTATATTTTAATAATGTTCAGGTGGCTATGAAAATAATGGAAATACCTGTTAATGAAAGTAACATTTTTTAATGCACTTCCTAAGCATTAAAATATAAAAATAGCTACTACTTTTTTTCATAAATAGTATTGTACATATTTTAATAGTATGGCTTTATTGAATTTCTGTAAGTCTTGGATTCTTTTCAAAAACGTAATATATCAGACAATCAGTGTCAGATCATTGCAGGAGCTAATGTGACCGAGGCATCCCAACTTTTAGACGTTTCTGAGGTATGGTGTTTGTCATGGCTACGTTCACACAGCACGGCAAGACAAGCTCAATGTTTGTGTGAAATATTTTGACTCCTTTTTACATTGTTTCAGTTACCCATTTGAATATGATGAAACGCTTAAAAAGTATGAGAAGCAGTGGATGCTTATACCCATATAGAAGCAATCTCAGACAAACTTTTAACTGTGTCAGTGTGTAGTAAAATTATATATAGACTGTTTAATTTAAAATAAGAATTCTAGACCAATAATAAGGGATAGAAGTGCGATAGATTTATTAACTTTATCTCTACAAAGCTCGAATTTATATTAAAATTTTACTTTACTGAAAGAATTATAATTTTAGAAAAATGAAATATTAATGTATCTAAAATTATTTTATTAATAAGTTCTGATTTTGCTTAAATGTTTTTCATTTAATAGTATATGTTTAAAAAAACATATTGTAATAAATTAAAATTGACTTATATATTTTATTTTTGAAAAGGAGTATTTTATGTGATATAAAGTTGTTCACTCGCATTAAAATGTTACATTCTATTTTAAAATTTCTCTCTAATAAAATATTCTTCATCGCACTTTCGGAGAAACATTTCCTTGCCAAGCGAAGTTTGTAAGAAACTTAAGGAAGAAAAATGCTAAAAAAGGATTCATTTATAGTTTTATTTTCGGACGTGCTATTTGGTCTTAGTATTGATATGGCTGATGTGAATCCTAAATTCCACTAATTTTAGTTACGGCTTACTTCAAGTTTGCTACTCTCGACCCCGGCAAACCATCGATTAAAACTATCTTTACTCTCACTTGAAAGTAGTCATCAAAGATAGTAAAATTTGATCAAGATCATTTGATTTGCATGTGATTTCTAATTTCGGGTTAAATTGTGAAAGGGCAAGTATGCCCAAAAATCTAACATACTGGTTATTATTGAAGTTAGATCACTAAGTAACTATTCCTACTACACTACTATTAGTTAAATAAAGCGAGCTACTTTCTGTTTAACGGTAACTAGTTTCTGTTCCATAAGAGAAACTGATTAGCTTTCATAAGTATAGACTTGTTTCTATTTAAAAAAAAAAAAAAATTCTGGGGAATTTTAATTTGACCTAAATTTCATTCAAATATTTTGTGGTAATTTTTTTGATTATTTCCCAAATGTTGCTAATGTAAAAAATAGCAAGTAATTTTAAGGTGATAATTTATACATCAATGTGTTTTTTCACAAAAGTATTTGTTTTCTCAAAGTTTCTCATTCAACGATCAAAGTAAAATAATACATGATATAGTAATGTCACTAAACAATGCCTATTCATGGAAAAACGTTCCAAGTAACTTGATTATGAAAGTTTTTCCTTATTAAATTGGTAAAAATCTGCATCTAACCCATACAAAAGCCTTGAAAACTTTTATATAATTAAAATTTTTGCCTGTATATTTAGCTTTTGTTTATATTATAACCCTAAATAACTACATAATTACCATAGAAATCGGGAATGTTTGAAGGATTTTCTTTGTTTCTTGTGTTGAAGTTTCTTTTTATCAGCGTTAGATAAGTTTCAAGAAAGCTCGCATATAAAACTTATTTATAAAAATAAAAAATCGTGGAAGTATTAAGCGATTACTTAAGCTCTTAAAAATATCAAACAAAATTACTTAATTAACTTAAAACAGGTTAAAATGTATTGCAAAAATCAAACAATAATATATAATTACTGTGTTATGAGTATTAATTAGTTTTTTTCAAAAGAGCGTGAATAATCGCTCGATTATTTCGTGATTTCTTTTATCTGTCGTATGGAGAGAGAAAGATTAATTTTGTAAAATCTCTGAACTTAATGTAAATTGAGCTATAATTTCCATAAACTTTTATGAAAACTTTGAGCTGTAGTTTTCTGACAAACTAGTTTCCATATCTTTTAAATCTTATTTTAGGGAATTTTTTATTCAAATATTATTAAGTGGGAAGTTTTTCCTTAAAGAAATTCATACCAAATTGCAAAAACAATTTAAATATGAACATCTAACAGAAAATTTATAAAATCAAATGCATCAGAATTGTCTTCAGTTATTGTGATGAATAAAAAAAATTTTCAATTATTTTGATTCTGTTTTTAGTTTTTTATATCAAAAGATAAAGTTTTAATGATCAAAAGAGGATAATAAAATATTAGAAAGGAACTGAATGAATTTTACATTTGAAGTATCTAAGAAATCAATGTTGAAAGTTATGCTAAATATGATTATTTTCGTTCGTAATATTTATCTTTGTTTATATTTTCAAATTTTAATTTTCAAATAGTGGAATTAGCACCTGTAAAATTTGATTAATACAACCTATTGACAAAATAATGTAATTCATTTTTTATTAATGAATGTCTTAAAATTTTACTTCTTTCAACTATAATAAAAATTGCTGAAAAACTACACTAACCAATATAGAATCGATAAAAAATTAATAAATCCTGTTGAAAGAAATAATAAATTAAGGAATTAACATTTCAACTTTTAAAGCAGCTGCGATTAAGAGTTTGTTTTAGCAAACAGTATCATTGGAAGTTTTGATTAATAAATTTTTTAAAAATTTGTTAACATATCAAATTTTTTTTACTCGTAGTTCATTCAGCTCCAAAGTGAGAGTCGAACCCATGAGTTATTGAACTGATCGCCAAAATGATGCTTACGTTTTAGCTGTCAGTTTGATTAATGAAAACAGATTATATTCTGTTATAATCGAGGGAAAATGAATGTTTGATTCTGTTTTGTACTAGCACATTTATCAATGTTGTTAGTATCTTCTCAAGTTTCCTTCTCTATATGTAAATACGTTCACTATCTTTGACTACGTTGTAAGACAGCAATTACGCTTGTTTCTCTTGAAGATTTAATATCCTATCCTATGCTGCTGTTTGATTATTTAGGGCACTACTGCAAAATAACAGCTCATTATATAAAAGCCAGTGTGGTTGTACATAAATCAGTTAATGATAATCTGAAAAAATCTGTACCAGTGTACGCAAATGTGGGAAAATCTTAGAATTGAACATACTATACGGATTTTATTAATGATTTTTATAGCATTAAAATTGATAAAAAAAATTGTATGACTAGTTAAAAAGAATGGTCATATCACAGAAATGTTTTCATATTAATCTACAATTCCTGTGAATACGAAGCGAATCGGTAATTAATATTGAAATTCTTTAACCAGCTTATAATGATAAAATTATTCATTATATACTGATGACATAAAATCAGATTAAATGTATTTCATAATTTATGGAACTTTCAAGAGTTATCTGTAAATTGGATTTTTTTTAGTAACTTGAAGATTAGTTCTTTCAATACTTCCAATACCTTATCATGAAAAAGGTTTTCGGTATTATGACCTTGCAATATCGGCACCCTGTCACTTTGTTTAGATTAGAAATGGAAAAGATGAATCGTTCAGCACATGTGTATTTTCAGTCTAACTCTTAAAGACCTAATCATAACATAATCTTGGAAACACTTAATACGATGTATTTTTCTTCCCTTGGTCTCATTGCACATATTTTATTTATCAAATTGAGTCTTCAGCAAATTTGTTATATTGAATTCTTTTTTGCTTTAAATTATGTTAATACAGAGGTATAGTAATAATAATTCCAGCCTGTTTATAGGTTATTCATTTGAAGTAATTTAATAAGTATAGTGACAGTTCAAGTTGCAGTTTGAGAGAAAATGGGTAGATAAATATTCCTACTTCTTATAAGGATTTTTTTATGTACCGTTTTTATAGAAATTTTATGTATTTTTGACAAAAACATTTGAAGCGCAGCAAACCAATAAATTTATCTATAAGGCTATTAAAAGAACTTTTCTTGACTGAGAACAAATGTTTTGATAAAGTTATATGGGATACATATCCAGTCACTATTAATAATAAACAGCAATTCATTGGTATAAGCTCTACTGGATAAAGTTGAAGGCTGTAAAAGTTTTTTTTAATAAATAATTATTTTTCATTTCACTTATTTCATTGTTTAAAAATGTTTTTGTTTGCATTTTGTAAAAAGTTCTTTTGAAATATTAATAATTTTTTTTTATGTATTTTCATTTCAGATATGTATGAGTAAGTTTCTGTAAAATGTTTTATTCTGAGAAAATTAAATGAATCTAAAATCTTTGGGATACTACTGATTAATAAAATTATTTATATTGTGCACACGGTAGTATATATATTAGTTTAATGTGTTTACTTAAATCTGAAAAAAAGGATTTTTACATATTCAGATAAAGTAATCCAAAATATTGCTTTTGATAATGTAAACTTTAAAGGACTTTAATATTTCTGTTTTTTTGAAAATGAAATCATTAGAAAAATTTTAATTCTTTATTTTGAAAAATTAACATGCTCCTAATTTTTTTTTACCAAATGTTTAACATATAGTTTGCTTAAAATAATGAAATTATTTTTATTTTTTTTTCACATTGATTGTAATTTTTTATTCAAGATATCATTTTATCAAAATAAAAGTTTGAAACTCATTTTATTTATATCCCTCAAAAAAATAAATATGCTTATAAAATTTGCTGCCTTACATTACAATTGGTTGATTCTTTTCTGCTTAAAAAATTCAAGTACCTCCAATCAATGTCAAATGTAAATTAATCTCAGAATCTATGCGCGTATCGCTTGAGTATTTAATTTGGAATTACTTCTTAGAATAAGAAATAGTATAAATGACAGTTAATTTAATTCTTAGCGTTCAATTAGGCTTCCTGGAATGTACATCAAATCATTTGATACTTCCCCATGCTTAGCTCCTAAAATAAAATTTTTTACTTATATACTTTAGTCAGCAGGTAATTTAACTCATCTTGCGAATTTAAACTGTTATCATTCCTCAAATTTAGTATATAATGTTATAAACAGTTGGCGAATCTTGAAAGTTAAAATTTAGAATCTAAATTTTAAAACCCCTTGCAAATTAAATGAAACTTTTACCTAAAATTGATGAATTCAAAAACTAATTGTGTAAGTCATAAATTTTGAATGATTTTTTTTTTGAAGTGTTTAAGTATGCTTATATTAATAGAATGTACGTACATACACACCTAAATTTACTTTTATTGAATATAAGTTTCTAAAAATAGTAAATGATTTTCAATATTTAAACTCTATTGACTTTTAATAGAATAATTATTTATTAAAATATGTATCAAGATTTCCAGTATATTTATTATTTGGAAAATATTTCTTTCAAATGTATACTAAACATTAATTTTTTAAATAGTATTAAATTTGAAACTAATAACAGATTGTTTCTTCAATTTCTGTTATGTATGTATAATTATTGACAAAAAAAAGTACTCTTAAAATTTTAGTTTATTATTTCTGTGTAAGAATACAAACAATTATTTATGTCACTAAAGTCACTTTTATTGTTTGCTTATATCTGTTTTAAATACTATGATTTTGTTGAATTTAAGTGACCTGCAATAAAAGTGAACCGATAGTTTTTCATAACATTTTACAGAAATATTAATTTTTGAAAGTTAATTTTGTTTAGAGATTATTTAACTATGTCTTTCTGATATCATAAGTGCAAAATTTTTTTTTTTCGCATTTTTCAAAAGCTGAATAAT
This sequence comes from Latrodectus geometricus, assembly GCA_026290005.1. Lineage (NCBI taxonomy): Eukaryota > Metazoa > Arthropoda > Arachnida > Araneae > Theridiidae > Latrodectus > Latrodectus geometricus. The sequence continues at coordinate 94,519 of JAPDSC010019934.1, read as the reverse complement.
TTTGTTATTTCATTGAGTACGTGCATTCATCTGAATATTTCGTAAGAAAGGCAGATGGCTTATTAATAAATTGCTTCGAACTGCAAAAAAGTAAAAACAGCTGTGTTTGTCAGAAGTTTCCCCATGACTAAGTAAACATGTGTCTGTCAAAGAAATTAGTAAAAGAACTTCTTCAAAATTGAATATTTTTTTCACTTAGTATTCATTTATTTTACAAATACTTGGTTAAATCTTATTTATGGGGTCATAATTTAGTCAAACCAAAATTAAGGTTTCACAGAAAATTTTGAATAACGTGGTCAAATATATTGCGAATAAATACAAAATATTAATTAAATTTCTTTGAAACATTATTTTTATCAATTTTCAATAACCAAACTTTTTAAGTAATATTTCTTCAAGCAAATTAATTTATATTCTTTTAATCAGTTTTTATTTAAACAAACTTTTATATTTCTTTAAATACAATAAAAAAAAACAATTTTTTTCGTAATCACTTTTTTTTTTATCAAATTTTAGACAAAGTTCTTAAATGTGTATATTGGATAAACCACGTTTTTTTTCCATTACACAACGCTGCCGAAGTAGCCATAAAATCTAAAACATACCCATTCCATTAAATGCAGAACCAATAACTAACTGTATTAATGGAGGGATATATGTATGTATGTATGTATGTATGTATATGTATGTATATATATATGTATGTATGTATGTATGTATATGTAAATCATATAAAATTTTTGTTTTCAATTTCTATTCCGCTAAGACCTGTAAAGGCGATGAAAATTTAAAGGGATCCATGGTATCAGCGTTATTTCACGTTATTCGTACACAATTAAATTCTGATAATGTTTTTGATAATATTAAGCTATCCATTTATCAAATGAGTTCTTTACACAGCTTGTCCTTTTTGGACCTTGCGCCACAAAACCCCACCAACCTATTAAATGAGTTCATATTTTTTATTATTATATGTTTTAATTATTGATTAAAACATCTGAGATATATGGGCGTCTACGAAAGACGAGCCTGGAAATTCCAGCTATGCTAGAGAAATATAATTTGTTTATTTCATTCACAATTTTATCATAAATAATAAATTTCTCCTAACATTTGAAAAGGAAATGTAAATAAACTAATACAATACCTCATACTTGTGGAAAATCTTACCGCTGCTCCTGTCGATTGATGAAGTAATGCAGTGTTACTTGCCTTTTTTCATTTACTAGAAATATTGAATGAAGACTGATTTGAGTTGGATATTTTGAAGAAAACAATTTTTATTGAATTTGTTTTTAAAGATTTAAATTGAATTTCATTGTTCTCTTTGGCCTTTCTTTCTGATTTAATTCTGTTTTTCAAATTTTGAAGAATTCTATTAAATATCTAAAATTGTTTAATAAAGCTTATAAATTTTCTTTTGATAAATTTTTTTAATATAAAAAAACTGAAGTCTTGCTTTTGGATGCTAAGGTATTTTTAGAAAATGCAGTATTATATCAAAATTATATAATAAGTGTTGTTAAATGATACACTCAAATACCAAAATATTTGCATCTTGTTTACACGATATTGAGCTATAATTCAGATTATAGCTTTCAAAAATACACAATCTGTCATTTCAGTGACATAATATTTTTTTTAAAGTAAAGGAAATCTGACTCTTAAAGTTGGTACTGGCTAAAAACATCTTCTGATTAATTTGAAATTGATTTACTATTTCCAATTTTTATATAATGTTAACATAATGAATATTGTGAATAAACAAAAGTTTAACTATCAACTGACAACAAATTTTAAATTAAAACATTATTAAAAATTCCATTGAAATTTTTATCTCATTAATAATTAAAATTCTATTTCTTAGAACTCCAAGCTCTAGATTCCAAAAATTTAATAAACATCAAAATATCAAATAACTATTGCAACTTATTAAACTTTTATTAAAAATCACAATAAAAATTACCTCATCAAAATAGGTCACATTTGCCTCATCGACCATGATTTGGACATGACTGGGTTAAACACTAATTAGATGTGCAGAGGAATCTTGCCATTTATGATCGTTAAAAATTATTATATCATATTTTATTTTTCCTGAATTGAGTTTGCGAAGTTCAACTTTTTTTAATCAACTCATTTTTTATTCTTCTGTACCCATTCATTTTTACAGATGCATTTTCTCACGAACTAAGTGGCAAATAAACAACAAATTCATCACCATCAAATTGAAAAGTTCAAACCGTCTTATGATAAAAGTGTGTAAGTGGATATATTTTTTAAACATTATTTTCAACTTTGTAAAATTGTGAGAACTAATTTTTACATGTTTTCTTCCTTTTGAATTTCATGAAAAGTTTATTGGCACCGATTCAATTTAATTACGAATAAGAATTACATAAATTAGTTCACAAACTAAAACTAGTTATGCTTATTCGGATAATTTCGAATCAAGGACAAAATACTCAAATTGTAATGTATGTATAATTTTAGTGTATGCCTGTGAGTCGGATCTTCTGATTTATATCGCAACTGTTGCAGAAAGTACATGTTCCCTTTTTTCATGTAACTAACGCATCCGAGGCCATTGCGATAAATTTACGACTTTGTTCGCTCAGATCTGCATCTCAGGACAGTGACGTCAAGGCCTGTATCAGTTCTGTTTGTAAACAACAGATGACTTACTCCTCATTTCCAAATAAGTTGTCACAAAATTTGAGTTCGATTTTTGCGTTTTTAGTGATTAAAATATTACCGTGAAAAGTATGTACTTTATACGTTTTACTAAAGTTAATATGTGTGCTCTGTGATAAATTTGAAATTGTTAAAATTGTTTCATTGTTTTTTATATTTATGTAACATTATTTCAATCTTGTTAGTAAAAGTAGAGGTTTTAAGCTTCTACTTTATGTTTATAAATTCTACATTCTTTATTTATTCATTTCTCTTGTGATTCTTATATAATGCATAGTTACAACATCTATGATTTTGATTGGCAATTGAAATATTTAACAAAATAAAAGATAAAAAATGTAATCGTAGAATTAATTAAAAATTAATGGAATCATTTTTCGATATACTATGAAAAATTATTCGTTATATGAAACGATTCAAATTTAAAAAATGTTTCTTATTTCAATACACAGTAAGTTATAAGATTTATAGTATTCTTGTTTTTTTATTTTTGATATTGTGTTCATTCTTAGAGCTTTAAGTCTCACTTTTAGTTTAAGATAGAAACAATTTAAGCGACTCAACATTATTATAATTATTCTTTGTGGTATTTAATATACACGGAAGATTGGAAGAAACATGCGTGAAACTTGATATTAATTGTTTTGTATATTTAAATACATTATTATAACTATATCTTATTTTATATTCAACTATTCAACGGCGATCATCTGACCTAGTTTTACGTAGGTCCCTCTAATTAGTCTTATGCAAAATATGACCGTTGAGAGACAAAATAAACTGACAAAGTTTTATGGCAACAAAATAAAAAATTCATTTACATTCAACTACAAATTCTATCTAAATGTTAAAAGAATCAGCTAGTTCAAAATAATTTTTAAACTGCCAATAGTTAAAATTTAGCCTTAGAAATCGAAAAAAATAATTGTAAATGAGTTCAGAGTAATCATAAGATCCGATTAAATAAATTTTTATTGTGTTATAAATACTTGTACAATATCATTCGTAAGATTGTTACATCATCAAATATATTATTTACGATCATTAATTTATATAAAATGTTGAATAAGTTTTTAAGAGTCTTTATTCTTTCTTATTTACTTAAACTCCTAAATACAAATGCAAGAAGAATGAAAACTGTATGCTTTAAAAATCGTCTTGCTCATTAGCGATTATTTAAGGCAGCTGAAACGATTGTCGTGTTACATGATTTATGAGTGTGCTTCTAAAGGAGGTATTTGATACTGCGAATCCAGTGTTTGGTTATTTCCTGCTCTTCTTGCGACATGACGGTTCACATGTTGCACGGTACATTGCGCTAGATCTGACTACGAAAGAATTCGAAGTTTGTTTTTTATCTAAGACTCGAAATATAAAACGATATTTTTTTTTACGTAATGCTGCTGGAACTAGAAATAGTAAAGAAAATTTTTTAATGCATTCATTCTTCAAATGATAAGCATGAATCACAAATCTAGTATGACTAGACTTAATTTTTCCTTTCAAAATGTCTAAGAATAGTTTTTTTTTTATTTTATTGCTTTTAAAACAACTGACAATAATAAAATATTGAATCACATGTAATTTGAATAACATTGAAAATACAACATTTAACTGTTGGTGCGAAATGCAACATTTCTTGTGATTTGATTGAAACTAGTTGTCAAAATTTTCATGGAATAAAAAAATAATCGTGAAATAATTCAGTATTCTTTGTTTTCTTAGTATACATACAAAGTGTAAAAACTGTTGTGTGCTAACTATTTAGAAATTGTTATGCATGTGCAACAAAGTTTCAATTAATTAAGCAAATAACGTAATTAATTATTTCATTTAAAAATCTTGTGATCTAATCATAATGATATGGGTATAATTTATGCATTTAGTAAGAGCTGACGTATCTATGATTCCAGATAAACGATGAGTGTTGAAATAAATTTTCATAAAAAGTAGTCTAGACTGATATACAAACTGGAGATAACACTTGAGTAAAAACTTTTATGAAGGAAATCGGAACCTTATTATACAAGCTTAAGTTTTTTTAAATACACAATTTAACTAACTCTTAAGCTGTTCGGAATACGTGTGTTAAAATAAAAGTTCATAAAAAGTTTTTAAAATCTCCTTTGCTCTATCCGAGCAGTTCTTAGAAAATAAAAATATGCTTCTGAGTTTTGGATTGAATGATGAACACTATGCAGGTATGATATAAATTAAATAATTACTGTTTGAACTTTCGTTCTTTTTATGTGATAAAAACTGCAGAAAATTTTATTCTTTTAATTTTCCTTAAAAATATGATGCATGTTGAAAATTTCGTTATTACAGTGTTTTTCAGTGAATTTGTATGAAAAACAAAAACGCGTCATGTGACATGTAAATCGATTGTATGTATCCTAATTACAGCTTTATTACTTAGTTTTTGAAAGTGACATAAGTGTTTTCCGAATTTCAACATTTTTTTAATTTTCCGAAATTTAAAATTGGAATTCAATAGTACACTTGAAATTTATTCACTGCATATGCCTCCAATACTTTCACGTCCTTTTTTCATAGCATTCATCAAAAGATTCTATATAATCTTAAATTTGGTTGATTCGAATAAGTTTCCGTTTGATTTTGATGAATAGGAATCTGATCAAATAAAAGTTTTCTTTTATCAATTACTGTTAGTAATTACAATACACTTATAAGTTATTTGATTAGATATTTTGTTGCAAAATAATAAATACTGCAACAAGACTGGTTCAAGAAAAGCAATCATTAATGAAGAAAAGTCACTTATTTCGTATATGTTCACATTACAATATTTCCGAAATTTAACACGCATGTATAGTTCGTTTCTAAGGTGTTTCTGTTTTGATTTGAGAAAACTAAGCTTTCTCGTTACGGAAGCAGGTACATGACCTTGCATCAGTGAGATCAGTGCCCTCCGCCTTGTCATTTTCTATTGCAAGGGCGTGTCATAATGTCCGGTACTTGGGAGCAGAATTTTTTGACATTCTTTTTCAATGAAATTCAATAAAAAAAGAAAGTATATGTAAGCAGAAAAAACTGAATTGCAATTTTTGCTTTTTGATAAATATTAAAATAGTGTATGTAAAATGATATGAAAATCGGTGAACTGTTACTGTCGAAACTTTCTTATGAAACATTTGCTGTGTATAATGTTATGTAAACTAAAGTTACATATGTAAACTCATTTAATTACAAAAATGCGTATTATAATAAATATTGGATAAATATTAACTATATTTAAAGTGTTTTTTTCTAGGCATTAATTTTGTCATTTTTAACTTGTTATACAAATTATTTCATTAATAAAGACATCTTTTTATTTGATTCATGGAGGTATATATGAAAGTAAACCAAAATAACTTTTAACTTTGATGGTAAGATATGAAATTGATGGTAAGATATGATGGTAAGAAATTTGTTTAAAACTAGATCTCGATTGAATCAGCCCTTATCACAAAAATTGCTAATTGTGTGACAAGCTATTTCAATGCTTGATTTTGTAATAATAAAATATCTTGTTAAGATATGCAAACTATCTAAATAAATCTTAATAATTAGTAGTATTTATCAAAATATATGTTCAACAAAATGTAAATGTTCATCTATTTTAAAATTTAAAGTAAATAAAAATTTTCCAGACTTTGAATGAAACCCTGAACATGCATTAAATTTTTAAATTATTAAGGGATGATTTGACCATATGTATAACATTTAACTTCAACTAGAATTATAGTCGTCAGAAACTTCAAATAAGAAAAATACTTTAAACATGAATATTAATTATGTTAATTATTTTACATATTAAGTCATGTAAATTTGATTTCAGAGTTATTTAAATCAAATTAATAAAATTTTAAAAAAGCTTTTGACTAAGTGATCAAATTATATAGTTATACTTTGTTACTATTGTTATTACAAGTTATACTTTGAAATTATTCTTTTCCTGATTCTAATGTAATTAAAATGCTAGAAAATTATTGCATATTTTCAAGTAAACTTTATTTTATCATTAAAATACGTTGCCATTTGATATAAAAATATTCTGAATGATATCAATTATTAAATAAATGCAATTTGATTAAAATTTTGCGTCAAAAATTGCAAAACGCTCAAACTATTCATTTTTTTAAAGTGGCTAGTGCTGTCTTTCAATCTTGACGGGTATGTTCTCTAATCCTGAAATGTCTAAGCCTAGAAGTTGATCAATGTTTTTCTTTTGATCTCTTCCGAAAATGTCTTTCGCCGATTCCTTGATTTGATATTTTATACCATCATCAATATAGTCTATTGTATAGATATAATGTAAAATATACCAAATTATTTATAGAAATTAAATGTTTATATATATTTATATTTTCGGTGAAGAATGTATATTTTATGTTAATAATATTAATAATAAAGTGTTTGTTAAACTTCGTTAATTTGAAATCATGAATAATAGAATTCTCTTCGAAATTTTTTTTGTCTGATAAATGTATTTTTTCATCATAACAAATTAATCCAAAACATTCCAAATCAATTTTTAACTAGAAAGTCTGGTGGCAAGAAAATTAACTAAATGCTGATTTATTTTTCAAACTAAAGTAAATCTGCAAGCTTTGACCAAAATGTGCCAATTGCGTTGAAAGTTTTTAATATGTATATATTTAAATTTAAAATAAATGTAATGAGCACAATGAATAGAGAAATGTTCATGCAGTTACGATTCATAATCAAATATGTAATTGGAAATTTGATTCAGTTATATTCTGGAGACGATTTCTGCTGACATTGTTTTAAGCACTTATATCTTCAACACTTACAAATTAACTTTGCGGTAGAGAAAAAGCCCAGAAAGTTACTTTTAATAATAATAAAATTGTTCTTGAAAAAAAAATTTCGTAATAAATTATTTACAAATCTCTTCATTAACTTAAAATTTAATTTTAGAAATTAAAAAAAAAAAGTGCAGTGTTTTGTGGTATTACAGTCACTGTTTGATATCATACCAACGTATGTTACTATATCCAGTAACACATTTCTAACAAAATAAGACATGTAGTACATATATTAATGACATGTCAACTTCATCAACTCTCCCCCAGTTTCTTGACCTTAATGCCGTAATTTTTTTTTTAAGCACTGCGGAATCTTCAAGAAAAAAAATATTAAAAGCTCTGATCTTAAAAATAAAGCTGAGATATCTTAACCCGTATTAATTTTTAAGACTCTTAAGTGTATTTCAAAAAATTGAAAGCTTTTTATAAAGCCCAAGAATTGGATCATTATGTTTCTTTACTTCGTGTTTTAATTGGTAATTATGTATTATTATTATAAATAAATCAATATTTATAGTGACATAAATACAAAAAGAAATATATGTCCTCACTTATGTGTTTAAACATTTAAAATTATTTTTCGATTATTGAAATTGTGTTTGCTTAAGAAATATTGAGAATCAAACGTTTTAACTAATCCATATTTTAAATGCCTGGCTACTTTTTAAACTAAATTCAAAAAAGATCTTGCAAAAATATGTACTAACATAATTTTGGAAGGTGGATATTGTCAAGCTAAATCATATTATCTAAAAAGTTATGCTCTTTTGGGAAAAGTAATGATTTAAATTTTATGTTTGATAAATATATAAAATAAAAAAAAATATTCATTACTGATGTAATTGTTAGAGGAATTGTTATTGTGTCAAAAGCTTAAGAATAAGATTTTTCAATAAAACTTATAAAATTATAAACATTAAAATAAATTTTTGTTCTAATTTCAATTTTAACAAAAAGGTCGAAAGTTTATTATTTAAACGGATGTATTATAACAAACTATATCCAGATGAAACTGGATGATATTTTTGAACCATTTGTTTGCCTTTTTAAACCCAGATTATTTGCCAAGAGAAACATGAATATATGAAATATGAATGAAATATGAATATATGAAACATGAATACAAAATATGAATATATTTTGAAAATGTGGAATATAAAACTGATAAAAAAGGCGTGAAATTACTATTGCCTTGAATAGTTTAAGATAAGAATTTCTTACGTTTTCGTCTACAGAGAAATTCATCGAAAATCTCTTTCGGCAAGGCTATGACGCATTAAAAGATTTGGTTGTGTAAATCGAAATTATTCATTTTCTTAAATTAAACAGATTTGAGGAGGAATTTCAATAAAATCTATTTAGAGAAGTGTCGGAATTGGGAAAAGGAAGCTGTAACATTTTGTATTTCTCAGCGGATAGAATAGATTTAGAATATTAGAACCTTTTTCTTTCGATCAATTTCACAATGGTTATTTACCCGAGTGAAATCATGTTTTCTTCACTTCATATGATTTATACCTTAAGTTTGCTGAATTGCACTAATATTTTTCAGAGAAAAAGGCGATAAGCTGCTACAAATTAGAACTATTTTTTGCTAATGTCAAATAGTTTCTTTATTGGAAAGGTCTTACCAAAGCTTACCTTGTATCAACCACTGATTTCCTGATGAAATAGTTTTTATATACTAATTAAGCTTTTCTCAATTCGGAATGCTCATGAAAAGGTCTCTAATTACAGCTAATTTTACAAAACTAGTCTTCAGTTATTATTTTTAAAATGAAATACACTAGACCTTTCGTTGGTTTATTTTATTTACTTAAAATTTTATCTTATTCACTTTTTTCATTAATATTTACTGCTAAAATATTAACTTTCCTTAAATTTTCCTCTTGGTATCTTGAGTTTGTCTTTCAATAAGATTTTTTCTTTATTTCTTTTACTAATATTGATATTCTAAACTAAGTCTAGTCCTTTTTGTTATCTCATTCTTGTTAAATAAATTTAAATTTTGTATCATTGACCTTAAGTTCCAACTAATTTAAACTTTATTATTTATATTGTGTTCGTAATTAATAGCAAATTAGAGTAATCTTTCCAACAGGAGCTGTAAGACAAAAGGTTAGTGGAATTTCCAGTGCTCACTGTTAAAATAGCATGCTTCCATTTCAATATTTTGGTTTTTACCGACTAAAAGCAATTATTTAGAAAACAGTTAATAAAATCGATTGATTTTACAGTGAATCCCTATAAATCATCCAAATTCAAAAGTTAGATCAAAGTACTAATTAGCCAATGATAAGGATGCCAATATTTAAGAAACACTAAAAATTTAATGTATTTATTTTATAATTATGTTACCACAAATTTTATAAGAAATTTGAAAACTGTATCGATCATGGAAGCGAAACAAGGATTTTCAGTTATTTTTTGTATGGTTGGATTCAGTGTATAGTAAAATTTTGCTATTATATATGAACTAATTTACAATTTTTGATTTACTGTTCGTAAAGCCTCGTGGTTTATTTTTGTTTCATATTTAGTATTTTTTATTTCATCCTCTACTTGAGGTAGTGATTAGTGTTTTTTGATGCATGGGTTGAGCTGGGTTAAAATCCCTGGTAACGACATTATTAATAAACAATTTCAATGTTACCGATCATGTTTAAAATTTATCACTGATTGTCTCCTTAATTTTTATTTATTCAAACGGACCAAAAATGCCAAATCCGTGTGATTATTACCAAACCACATTAATATATTAATTAATATTCCAATTACTTTAGTAGCTTTATGAATCTTGCATTATTTTACGAATAAAATGCCGAGCTGTTAGCCTTCGGTTCCAACAGCTCATAGGGTTGAATCCCTCCTTGAGTTTGGATATTAATAATGGTTCAAAATGCACTTTAAACCCTAGAATCCGATCTAATTATCTCTCGTGTGCAAAAAGTGACCGTTGAGTGACAAACAAACCAATCAAATCATTTACGAATAATGAGTGACTCGAATTTCTTAATCCCAGTTTTTTTTATTTAATACAAAAAAATGCACTATTACAAAACTTGAGAGATCAAAACGATCATTTTTTTATAATATTGTATGGAACTAAATGCCAAATGCAATAATACTTGGTTAGCAATTCTCCAAACTGTGTTTAAAAATACCTTTTTGTTTGAATACCCTGACTAATATATAAAATTTTCCTATAAACGGATGAAAAGTTCTTGCTGATGACCATTTTGTCATCATAATTATATTTATTTTTCTCAGGAAATCTGGATTTAAAAAATATATATATAGTTGGTTATTTTACATAAAGCTAATTTTTTGCAAGCAAATTTAAAAATATACTTGGATGTTAAAAAGAAATATATCTTGCAATGTGCACCCGAACTGGCGACCCTGTAGGTAGCGTTTTGTCTCTTGATTCGAGAGTTCGATTCCTTATCAGGAGGCTTGGATGTTTGCAGCAATTCGGAATTAGTTTTAAATTGCAGTTATTGGTCTAGTTAAAATCGTGAGCTAAAAATAACCGTTTTGTGGCAAAACAATTCTTGTAATGTTTATTTTATACTTTCATTTTAATATATACATATAATTTTAGAATATCTTAAAATGTACAAAAACAAAGAATTTATTACTTTTGTGTTAAATTTTATAACTTTTACACAATTAACAAAAATTTAAATTTTATTTTATGAAAGACTTATTATGAAATTTTCTGGGAGAATTTTTAAATCAAAAATCATTATAATAGCATATTTAAAGAAATTTACTTTCGTTTTTAATGTAATCTAACGTAACGTGTCAGAATGGAGCATAAATGTTTTTCGTTTAGTCCCTTCAATTTAACAGCTTCCCGGTTCAACTCCTACATCTGATGTAGGTATTTATTTTCTGAGAATCCATTTAAAATTGTAGATCGCAATCGAATGAGCTCTCGTACGATCGTCAATTGACAGGCAAATCAAAGCACCCTTTTTTTTCCCCTTCTAGTAATATATATAATCTCAAACTTGCATAAAACTTCTGAAAGTTTAAATTTTCTAAAATTATATCTAGAGAATAGGCAAATAAGAACTTCCTATAAATAAGAAATAAATGTAAGAATATTTGATATTGTATATTGCTATTTACTATATATCATGTCTTACATTTTTTTACTTCCATGTCAAATTAAAAAAAAAAAAAAAAAAAAAAAAAAACGAAATTGACTGACTAATAAGAAAAAGTAAAATAGTGCATTTCAGCCATGTTTTACTCAGTCATTGTAAAATAAATTTTGTAATCAATCACATAATTTAATACAATAATAAAATCTTAAAAATTCAAATTTCAAAAATATCTTCCTTTACTGTGTGATACAATTGACGATACATGTTGTTTGTTTTATCAATTGACCAATTGATAAATGAAACTAATTTACTAGTTATTGCATCACCTTTCACACAAAACTGAAGTTTTTCATGTTTTTTCTCCTCAAGAAAGGAAGGAATTCAACTAAAGTCGAAACAAATCTCCAGTGCGTGCCTTTGTAGTTGACCACACCCACCTTTTCCTGTAGAAATGAAAAATATGGGATCGCTATCATGAAGAAATGAATCTTGATTTTTCTATTTGAAAAAATTATATTTGAACTTATCAGAAAACATCGATTTCATTTCTGTCAAAAATCAGTTGGGATATCACAAATATTGCCTATTTGAGTCCTAATTGGACTCGGCAATACTGGCAAATGATTTTCTTTCCATTTTACTCCCTTCTAAAAATTAAAAGAAATATCTCCTGAAAAACATGCCCAGCCAGGTCTATTTCTTAGTATCCATAATGGTCAAATTTTCCCTGTAGGATATTACTTTTATCATTTTTAAGAAACAAATCATTATTCTTTTGAGATATTTTTTTAAGAAATTCTTAATTCTATTTATTGTGTAAATGTAATGTTTTTTTTCTAACTCGTTATTTTTTTATTATGTTAATATTTCCCATTATAAATTATTGAAATTTATGCCACTAACTATAAAATTATAACTACATTTAATAACTATTAACTCAGCTATGATTTGGAGCATATTCTGAAAATAATTATACCGTTACGAAGTGCCGATGTTCTATTAAATCGCCTTCGTATCGGACACGCACGTTTCACACACAGACATTTATTTTTAAGTGAACTAAATCCATGGTGTGATGAACCATACACTGTTTCTCATATTTTAATTTCATGTCATTATTTTAACCATCATCGTTTACAGTTTTTTAAAAGTGATATTTTAACTATGTCTGATTTACTAGGGGATCCACCCCACAGAAACCTATTTGCCTTTTTAAGAGCAATGGGTTTCTTGCATTACATTTAATGTTTTATATTTTAATATATATTATACATAGTAAAATTTTAATAATATTATATACATATATTTTTTTTTAATATATTTTAACGTTGTTTGGGTTTTTTTATATAAATAATAATAAAAAAATAAAAGCAAAATAAAAATTTTAGTCTTGGCACAGCATGTCCTCTTTTGGACCTTGTGCCATAAAACCCAACCAACCAACTGAAAATAATTACCCATAATATTTAGATATACTTATTTATATTCGTAACCAGAATTTTATGAAATTGAGAGTCCTACATTATAAAATATTTTATATGTGAATAATATATTTGAATTAACATTTTTAATTCGTTCTATTTTTAACTCACTAAGCTCTTAAACATTTTCCTACGTTTTTCCTTTGATTTTTATGCTGTTATAAAATCTGATTTCAAAATTTTGTTTTGCAGTTAAGTTTAATAAAATGTACTTGATTTTGCTTATATGTTTTCATAGTCGCTTTCATTTAAATAGAAGACTATTTCGTTTTTTAAACTTGATCACATTAATTTTATCATTAGAAGTAAACAAAGCATAAAGCATTTTATCTTTAGAAGCAAACAAAGCAATAAGCACTTCTGAGCGTTATATTGGTATGATATGTTATTTTCCTTATTTAATTGAAGGGAATTGTTGGCATGCTTATAATTTTTGTGAAGCTGTATGATTGTATTAATAAAAATTTTTGCCTGTTAGTTGATTCTAATATAAATGAATATCACCTCAAGATTCATGAGTAATTGTCAGTGAAAAAAATTAAAAACTTATTAATTTTAATAAGTGTTTAATTAAAGTTTAAATGAAAATTTTAGGTCTAAATTGAATGGAGGATTCTAATGAAAAAACTTTTTAACTAAGGACACAAATAGCTTTTACAGCATGTATTCTTGAGTCAAGAGTTGAATCAAAAGAAACTGCTGCACAGTTTAAAGAGAATATTAAACAGCAATTTTTTGCATACCATTTGTTTTGATTTTCTTTTTGATAAATTTTCCAGAAAGTTTGTTTAGAAAAATTTTGACAAGATTGGTTTTTAACAAAGCTTGATTTTCTTCATTTTAAAAGAAAAACCTGTATTTAAAACTGAAGACATCAAAAATTTTGTTTAGGCACTAGTGAAAAGAATAGCAAATTAAAGACAACAAATGTGGGAAAACATTTAGGGTTTTAAAATTAATTTCAGAGTTTCTTCTGTATTCTGATTCTTTGGTTATTGAAATATAAAAACTGCTGTGCATTTGATAGCAGTGGCCTGGTTGGTTAGGGTGTCGCTCTCGTTACCGGAAGGTAATGAGTTCGAATCCCGGCTTATCCGAAGATCCATCATATTCATTTTGGGTCTTCTCTGGTATCCTATCTCTAAATTGGAAGATCCAGTTGGTGCTGCCATCTATGAACCAAGTTGTACTCGTGGGTTGGGGATAATCTGCTTGGAAAAAAAAAGGAATACACTTTTTCTGACTTCATTCACCCAGTTCCTGATGGGCGGTCTTGACTTCAACAAGTGTCATAAGTAATAACACTGTAAATGAATAACTAAATAAACATTATTTTGTATTATTAATGTTTGACATTTTATACTAAATTTTAAACTTTTCTAGGAGATGGTTAAGTAATCCAGTTAGAAAACTCAGCCATGGACGGCTGGAGAAAGCGGGAAATGACACAGAAAATATATACAGCAAAAAATATTCTTGTCCAACATCAAAGGTAGGAGTTTTCAATTCTTTGTATTTATTCTTAACTGTGTTGCATACATATTGGATACGTAAGCGATTAAAGAAAAATATAGAAGAGAAAGTTTAAATTCATTAATACATCAATGGTTTCAATGTTAATGACAATAGGAGTTTCTGTGATTGTAATATGCTTGTAGATATAATAATAGATTTCCAATGTTAGATGATGTAGTGCTTGTACTTTCACTTTTAAATATACTAGTAAAAATTATTTAGTTGCAAAATTGTCATATTTATGTAACCAACCAATTTGCTCCCACCCAATTTGATGCTTGGAAATTGAACAGCAGATAACCCATGATTTGCTTTTTCCTGATATGAAAGTACAAAACGATTCATTTGAAATATACATTAGTTTAAAGAAAAATTCATTGAAGAGGAAAACATCTACTTGTAATTTATGATATTAGTGAATAAGAAATAGTCAAATATATAAGGCTTTCTAATTTTGGAAGAACACTATGTATTTAAATTTTGTAGTATTAAAGTTAATTTTATGAGAGAATATTCTGATGTTTTTATTTTTTGAATTATATAGGGATACTGTATACTGTCAATTTATGCAAACTCACTTAAAGTCAATTTATGCAAACTCACTAAAAGTATTTAAAAAATGCTTCATATCCTAACGTATTTTGTTTTGTCAACCTTTTTGCCCTAATTAATGTAAACTATTTGAGAAATCTCGAATGCAGATTTGAATATTTATGAAATTATCTTTACCTGTTATAATGTTAAAAAATACAATTCATCAAAGTTTCAACATTGATATTGCATGAATTTACAACTCTCTGTTTCAAATTCTAAAATTTTACAAATATAAAATAAACATGATAATATATATAGATATATAATTGTTATTTCTGGAGTCCTTTTTACTTGATGGGGAGATTTAACTATATGCATGATAATTTTCTCTCTGCATATCTTTGGCATGTCATCCAACCATCCATAATTGTTTTGCATAATTTTCAAACTTAAAATCTCTACTTGTGATGTTACAATTTCACTGTAAAATATATTTTAAAATTTTGCAAGTTTTCTGCATCTATCATCGAAAGTGCATGCTTTTAATTGATATGTTTTTTTTTTTTTTTTTTTTTTTTAAACTTGATAAATTTTGAAGATAATCAATCATTAAAGCTAAAATTTTAGTGTAAATGAATAAAATATTTATAAATGAATTATTTATCTTAATAAATAAATATTTATCTTAAGTGAATTTATACCTTGTTCAATAAATTGATTTTAGAGAAAACTTCATTGCAAATTTATAAAATCCTTCCCAAGTTTTTAAAGTCTGAAATCAACTGTAGATGTATCTTTTAAGCTGTTTGCTTTTAAAAACTTAAATTTTTTATATTAACTTGTATATAACTAAATCTATGCTGAAAAGTTTTCTACATTTATCTGAAAAATAAAGACAGAAATTTTCAGGGCGTGAATTCCATCACTGGCCGTGAGGAAATGGGAAATAAATCTTCATCATCTAGCTTACCATATGGAGTGGAGAATGAAGTGAGAAATTCAGTACAATATTTATTAATTTACTATATTTTGATGTGACTTTCACTGCAGTTTAATTACTTTATTGTATGAAAATGTTACTAAATTATATCATATAATAATTTTGCTGATATATTTCTCTATATTTGATTATTTTTAGTGACTAAATAGTTTTTTTTTCATAGACATAAAACTAAGATAAATGACATTGATGAAGATAAAAGATCGTTTATCTTTGTTGTTCTATGTTGCATACAAATTTAGTAGTGATTATTTATGCATTCATTAACAAAATTAATGAAAATAAAATATTGTGTACTCTGCTTTGAGTTTTTAAGAACTTTACATATTAACTCCACTCTTATGAACTCAAAGTGAGCTCAAATACCAACCCAGCCGAACATCCATCGTATTCACTAATGGTGGTTGGAGCACATAAATATGTCTCGGTTATAATGCCTTCCATGTAAAATAATACCTCTGGGGCTGGCAGGCCAAGTCTAGAAGTCTTGTGCTTTGTCCTGCTTCTAAATAATTGAAACCTCAGTTTTGTGGTCCATGATGGTATACCCTCTGTGTGCTACTAGATAAATCTAGTGGCGCACACAGAGTGGCATCACTTCTACCCTTTGTAGTACTGAAAAGGTTGAAAAGAATCCTAACAGCCAGGCATAATAAAGCTCTTCCAGTCTGTTATATTGCTTTGCATTTATTTCTGCATTATACATAATCGATAGGCCAAGATTGTCATCTTGGTCTATATTACGTATAATACAGACTGTAATGGGATTTTGACCAATGCAAGAAACAACGCTGTGATACAATAAACTGTAATTCCGTTAGGATGCAGTTCGACTTCAGTCAAAGTCAGAAATGAATTTGTAAGTATTTTATCTAAATGAGGCATCTAAACAATTTTTTATTAGACATTAAGATGTTAGTTTATATGTGAAATCTTTTGAACAATTTCTTTGTTTAAACACATTGCAAAAGTTGTTATCGCTACTTGTTTTGCATGATTGCGTGTAAAAGTTAATTGCATATTGCAGTATCTTTCTACCTTATAAATTTCACATGTATAGCATGTAACCTTCTTGATCTAGCAATTTTAACAGCCAGCAGTGATTTTGTATTCTGTTTACACGGATTAGCTTCAACATAAAGTCAAAATCAATTACTTATTGTATTTAGAACTTGTTGCTAACTTCAGTATTGTAAATTTGGCCAATATTTATAGAATGGGAAATGTTATTAAAAAATTTACATTTTTAATGGTCATGTGTTTTCAAATAATTAATAAATGTGAAACTAGGATATGTTTTATTGACATTTCGCAGTAGATTTAACATAAGTTTGTTATAAATTTGTTATTTTATTTGCACTCTTACTTTGCATGTAGTGTTGAACATTGTATCACATGAAATGATATTGCATGCGTTTTGTAGCAATTTGGAACTATCTCTTTTTCTTTCTTACTCTGACAAATTAATGATTTGATTGTTAAATTTATAAAAAAGAGTAAATATTGACTCTTTATTTCTGATGTTATTGTATGATAAATTTATGGAAATTTTTTTATACGTTATATAAAGGAAAAGTTTTAGAATTTTATGAATAACTAATGAATAACAATTGTAGAACTTTTTTGCAGAGTTTTTGTCTGATTCTAAAGTAGTTATGATCCTCTTAATTTTTATGCATTTTATGTGTTGCTACATTTTTTTTTCTTGCATTGTACATTATAATTTACAGTATGGAAAGATTTTTTTCCGATTATTTGGTGCAAGTAAAAAGCTAGTTCAGTTCGAACTGTTTTTTATAAATATTTTTAGATTATAATTCTATTTAAAAATTGACTGCATGATTTATTTTAGGAGCAAACAGAGGGAAATGGCCTTGAAGAAAATACTGTTACACCCATTGAAAATGTTACCGATACTTCTGAGAAGAAAATTGAGGAAGCAAGTTTAGAAAAAGCTGCAGATTCTAAAAACGTAAATTAACTTTTGTTTATTTGCTTTTAATTTTTTAAATTTATTTGCTCTGTTTTAAAATTACAATATTTATATTTATTAGTTACTACAGCGGTTCCCAACCGCTGTTCCGCGGCACACCAGTGTGCCGTCTGAAGCACCGTGGTGTGCCGTGAGGCCTTCGTAGCCAAGACTTTACCATCAGCCTTAGTTCATGTGTTGGATGATGTTGTGCACATTGTAAAGTCATGACCCATGAAAAGTCGCAGCTTTGTGTGAGGAGATGGGAGCAAAGCATAAAACCTTGCTGTTTCATACGGAGGTCCGGTGGTTGTCGCGTGGCAAGGTCTTGGTTCGTGTGTATGAGCTGCGGGAGGAACTTAAAGTGTTTCTGACAAATGAGGGGTCAGATTACGCAAAGCAGCTTGCAAGTGATGAGTGGTGTGCAAGGCTGGCATACCTGGCAGATATATTTCATCATCTGAATGAATTGAACACCCGAATGCAAGGCCGAAATGAAAACCTGCTTACAAGTACAGATAAAATAAATGGATCCCGTTCAAAGGTACAACTCTGGCATCAACACGTGGAAAGTGGCAGTCTTGAAATGTTCACACTCACCATCCAATGGCAAGGTGTTCACACTGCTGCACTGTGTGAGATAATAGTTAAGCATTTGAAAACTCTTGAGGAGAGGTTGTCATTTTATTTCTCTTCAGTCTCCACTGAATGCCTTGACTGGGTTAGGGACCCTTATAGCTCATCAGTTGTTGGAAAAGAAATGACTTTACTGGAGCAGGAGCAACTAATTGAACTGAGACAAAATCGTGCTTGCAAGCTAAGATTTGCTGATCTACCTTTGGATAGTTTTTGGTTGGATACTGCCAAGGAGTTCCCCCTTCTGGCAAACAAAGCTATTTTGACATTGCTCCCTTTTTCCACTACATATCTGTGTGAGATTAGCTTTTCAAGCATGATTGCTATGAAAACCAAATACAGAGAGATACTGAGAACTGTTGATGAAGAGCTACGTGTGTGTCTTTCTTCGATTCCAGCCAGAATATCAGCTTTGTGTTCAGCCAAACAGGCCCAGGTTTCGCACTGAAAGTATTTTATAATTTTTCACTATTCTGTTTACTTAATATTTCATAATAAAGTAATTATAAAATACTTTCTTCGTGCTTATTTGATTCCTATTCAAGAGAATTACTTTATTATACTCAATATAGGCACAGAGTTAATTTTTTAACATTTTCTAATGGTGGTGTGCCTCGTGATTTTTTTCCCCGAGACAAGTGTGCCTTGGCCAAAAAAGGTTGAGAAACGCTGAGTTACTATACTGGTTGAAGTAATAGATTTGCTTTCATCATTTCTAACTCACAATTTGTTATCTTTAACATTGTAGCAGAATTAAAAATAAAAGGATAACCATTTATGTTCTATAATTTTTAATTCTGCTTGAAATATGTATGGGGTCAGTCTTACATCTGATTTATGTGGAAAGCTTCCAAATTTTGAATCTGATCATGTTTCATATTCCCATAAGAAAGCATTTTTCTCTCATTTTTCTGTAAGACTCCTAAAATGTCAACATTTTCTCTTTTTTAATTTTAACTTTTATTTAGATATCCAAGATTTTCAACCACAATTTAGTAAAAATATTTTATTTTTGCCAGTTCTTTGCATCAGTTTTAATTTGTATTCAAGCACTGTAATTTCCTAATTTGAATTGTTTTAAAATGCAAATAAAAACCTATGAATATTTAGTCTAAAGGATTTCTAGGATTTAAAGCTCTTATTTTTATATTATGTGTTAGTGGCTTATACAGAAATTTTTCTTACTGCTTATATTTTTGTAACTTCATCTTAGAATTATAATTCTAGTGAAGAAATCTCTAAAAAGCTTTTTATAATATGAGACTAATTTTAGATTTTAAAAGCCTTTTTAAAAGAAACTTAAAATGTAAATTTTTACATGTTGATCACACACAAGTTGTTATAGGGATATTTAGAGAAGTTTATTTGGTTTATAAATATTTGAGATATTCATTATATTCATAGTTTTTAACATTTACAAAACCTATCCTTATATGTTTACTCAGTTAGCACAGTTTCACAATAGCTTTGTTTTATTTTCTATCCTTTAACAATACATTACAAATAACCTTAATCTGTAATTTATCAATGGATAAGGTATGACACAACATGAAAGATGTTTTGTTTGAAGCTTGGCTGCATAAAATTTAAATTTATTTTTGAATATAACTTTTATTTTTTTGTTACGAAAGCAAGTTCCATTTTTATGTTTGAAATGAAATATCATTGTGGATGTTTCTATAACTTCAGACTTATTGTGCAGATTTATAATAATGTATACAAGAATTATGTAATTAAATATCTTATTTCTATGAAAATTATTAAATCTCCTTCCCAAAATAAATTTAACAAAGTATATTTTTGATGTATAAGATTCAGAATACATTCATCCCAGTATAAGAGAAGCATTGGATTCAAAATACAATGGAAGCCGAGATAACAAGTGCAATACCTACCTACCAACATAGACAAATGTCAAACTTTGTCTAGTTTGTATAATAAAGGATGTAACCGTTTTGTGCTACAACAAAAATGCCAAAATAGCATAGATAATCCCAAACATGTTTATTTGGAGGAGGAGGTAATTTCCTGTGAATAAAAATTTTAACGCCTGATGTATTCTGGAAAACGTTTGCGAGTAAGCAGGTCTTTGGGCATACTGTTTATATTGGACATTACTAGCCATTAAAATTACTTTAATGAGAAGATAACACACTATACTCCTGAAATTTATGAATTGAACATGCTATAATATGCAAGTTATTTTTTTAGCACATTCATGTAAAGTGTTATTGATATTTGCCATATGTTTAAATAATTTATATTGTATCGCATGTTTTTTGTTCATGAACTGTACTTGAACATTTTAAGCTGTTCGGAAGTTGTTGTAATGTCTTTTAGAAAAGGGAAAATGCTAACTGCCCCATTTGTAATTAATAGTTTGGCTGGTTATCTACATTGAGTTTGGATTATCATATTATAATATTAATACTTGTGTAAGTTCAGTACCTTTAACAGTCTATAGAATATAGAGTTGATAAGTTCCTGACTATCATATGAAACTGTATCTCAGCAGTTCACTTTCACTAACATCTTATAAGAAAGGTATGCTACCATATAACCAAGAGCAACAACCATATATTACACTTGTAACCAAGAGCAGCCTATTTTGTGAGTATCTCATTTTCAATGTTTCAATGGGCTTGGTTCAGAGCATCACTTAAATGATTCCATGTTCTCATCATTAATACAGTATAGACTTCCCTTATTTTTATCAAGATACTGATTTGTTAACATTTATTGGATAACTGAAAGTTTCCAGTCTTCTGTAATATGAATTTAAATAGGAATCTGAATTTTACTAATTTATAAAATTCTCCTGTAAAGGTTTTCCTTAACACATTTCAAAAATAGCAATTGATAGCATGCCACCTAAGATGTTCTTTAATACATCTTTCAAACGTTCTGTAGGAAACATTTGAGGGATCACAAAGAATATGCTATTATATTGTGCATATAAATCTAATTTTTTTCTAGTGACTTCACAATGTAAAATTTTCTTTTTTAAAACGAGTCTGTATTTTGAGCAAATGTTTTACAAAGATTTCATATTCACCATGTATTTTGTTAAAAGTAAATCATTTTTTAAGAGATTCATAACATTAATGTTATAATACAAACATGTTTAAACTTTTTCATTTTGTCAATAGTATCGGAAGAATTTTATTATCTTATCAAACTTTAATTTTAGCTTCATGTCTTTTGTAGCTAAGATAAGTATTGTATAATATTTTGAAATTTTTCAATAGAGAATTGACTATCTTCTATAAATTCTAAGTAGTGTCATCTCAAAAATATTGATAAATAATATTTTAAAAATTTTCATCATTTTTAAAACAAGATAATTAAGCATTCCAAGTGTTCAAACATAGCTCTATGCAGTTGATACAAACTTTTTTATAATCTATAATTCTGAATTATTTTTAGATTTCAGAGGCAAATAAACCTGAAGAAAATGAACAAAACAAATCTCCTGAATCAAAAGAAATACCTCAAGGTAATGAGTTGCCTCATAGTAGTGGAAATGAAAATCCACAAACTAAAGCAAGTGAGCAAGAAAGAGCTTTAATCAAACGCAAGTATGTGTGCTTTCCCACTGTTTTTATATTGAATATGCTTTCTGCTTTATGTTATAAATGTTCTCGGTAGAAATATTTGAAACTTTAAACTGTGCAAAAAGAAATATTTCCATTCAGTAGTTTCCCTCTATACCAGTTTGAGATTGAATTTTTTATTTCTTGTTTATCTTTAATTGAGGAATCATACTAAATAGGAAGTAACTCACCACTCATTCATATATTAGGCTAAAAATTATTAGAGATTTACAGAATCATTATGAAATACTTTTTATCATTATTTCTAAGAAATTATTAGAAAACATTTATTTATAGCATTATTTCTAAGAAAATCTGCTCAATATAAGTGATCAAAATGCTATTAGAACTAGTTTGAAATTGTTTTGGTTGTCAAGCTTTAAAAATTAAAATATATAATTCTGTTTGAGGATTTTAGACACATATCTCATGTTAATTTTGTGGAAAAAGTTAAATAAATTTAATACAATATATGGGAAGTTATAACTTTTTTTTTAAAAAAAAGTGATATAAAAGAATCATAATTTACAAATAAAATTAATTTTGTTGCAAATCGTTAAATGAGGGTAAGTTCAAATTAAGATTTTACTGTTTCATAAAATAACAGAAACTTTATATTTGTATTATCAATTAAGATAATTAATTTCAATAGTTAAAAAATGTAACACAGCTCATGTAACTTGTGAATCGCTTGTTTTCACACCCACAAACTAGAATTAATTCATTGTCTGGATTATGACATTATTATATAAAACTTTTTAATTGTTACTATTTATCATCTAGGTATATTCTTCAAGAACTAATAGATACTGAGAAAGATTATGTGAAAGATCTGGGAGAATTAATAGAGGTGATTATATTAATATTTTGAAATTAAGTTCATTTAAATTCTTTTAATAATAAGCATGAAAACTAACAAGATTCAATTAGTATTATTTTTTACACCAATTTTATTACTAAGATTTTGAATTATTTAAATGTGTTACTTCTGTATTCACTATCAGAAATGAATTTTCTATTGAATTCATCTCTAATATCCAAACTTGATTCAACCTCACAAATTCTACTTTAAGAAAACCTCGTTACTATGAAACATAAGGTTTTTAGTATCTAATAAATAATGAATGCCAAGATTTAATTTGATCTATAACACAATATAATTTCTCGTACTTGTATTATTTACTTGTGTTGGTGGTGATTCAAAGACAAATACTATGTCATTACAGTTAATAAATAAACAGCAGTTTTGAATGGCTTTGAAATTTGTCTTATTTCCATCCTGTAATAAATATAAGAATGGGCATGCGAGTGATAATTGTTCAGTATCACTAAAAAATCGACAATTTAAGAAAGCTTAAAAAATACACTATATTTTTCTGAATCATTTTGAGTAAAGAATGGACTTTTTGATATGTTAAATGCTTGAGATGCATGGTGTAATAGTTTTCATGGAAATTTGAACATGAAAAAATATATAGTTTGTCACTTTACATTCAAGCAATCAAAAATTAAAATAATGTTTGCAAAATCTTAAATATTTCAAAGAATTCCTAATTTCCATTCCCATGAAATAATTAATGAAGGGATCAATCTCTACCCACAAAAACGATCTACCCATTGAAACAATGAAAAAATTAAATAAATTAAAATTTGATTTGATTAAATATTTCAATGAACCTTATTAAAAATCTGAGAAATTGAAGCAAATACCAGCTCCTGTTAGAAAATTTGACAAAATTCACATCACTAGTAGTATTGGAAAATTAAGTGTCTTCATTTTAAATTAAACTAGTTGGAAAAAAGCTGTATTAAGAATATTAATTTTCGTCAAAAGAAGTAGATTTCTTACTTGAGGGAAAATTATATTTTTGCTTTTTACTTGTTGAAAAATTAAGTGTGTTTATTAATTAAATAAAACTGCTTTTCATTTGATTGAAAATACATTTAATTATTTATAAACATTGTTACATTTCAGGGTTATATTAAATTGATGAGAGAGGAAACTATTCCTGTTCCTGAAGATCTAAAAGATGGCAAAGATAAAATCATATTTGGAAATATTGAAGCTATTTATGAGTGGCACAGAGAGTAAGTGGAGATTTTTGCTTTTATCTATATTAAAAGTGAACAATAAGATCTCAAAATGTTTACTCAACTTGACATTTTATTTGTAAATTCATCATTATTCATTATTAAAGTCATATTTTGATACTTTATTACACTACTGTTCTAATAATAAAAACTATTATTATTGACTATACATTTAATAGTTACAAGTTGTTAATTTTTTTTGATATCAAAATAACAATCAAATGAAATGGCTCATAATTTTGTTTTATTACATTTCTTAAGTATATTTATTAGAATCTCTAGAATTTTACCTTTAATTTTGGTTTGTAATCTGTGCTGTTTCTATACAAGCAAATTAGTTTTCATAGTACCTTATTTTCCTGTATATAATCTGCAGATTGTGTGTAAAAAACGTTTATAGAATTTTGTATTATATACTGCTGCTAATATAATAAAAAAAAAAATAACCATCAGAAAATCAAACAACAAAGTTTTGACTGAAATGTTTGTTTTATAGAATAAATAACAGATGGCACCATGATTCAGCTGAGTTATTTCAGCTATAATCAGTTTTTTCCAATTACTTTCAAGAACAGATTCGATTACTTGGAGAGATTTTTCAGTTGCTGTATTGGCTGTCATCATTTTGTATTTTGTCTTGACCTGAACTGACCTGTTTCATTCTGAAAATGTTCGTATTTGTATATCGTGTGGAAACAAAAATGCATAAGTTATAAGCGGATTTTAAACTAAATATAGAGAAGGCCAAAATGGCTACAAGAGTGTTAATGTATGGTGAAGCATGTGCAGTACAAAAATGTATCCAATACAGAATTCAAGAATAGATCATTTATTTCATTTAATTATTAACAAAACAATATATATTTTATTTTTAAAATGTGTCTAACCTTATTGTAAAAGTTATTAAAATTTAAAAGTCATAAATAAGTTTTGCTAGAATCTTCTCAAATTATCGCTCTTGATCGATCTGGTACTTTCAACTGTTATTGTACTTTGTGATGAGGTGAATTCTATTTGATGTTTTTCATAATAAATTTTTTTTCTGTACAGGTTATTAGATACCTATTTATTTTGTGCAACACCACATTATCAGCAGTATATAATTTTGTTTATTATTGATTAAATTTCTGTGGATTATGTAACGTTTTTTTAATATTTTACTTGAAAAAAGGTTTTGCAAACAATATGCTGCAGCAGATAATATACAGAAAAATGATATACCTTTAATTTATAATTAGTAAAAATTAGCAAGATACAAGCTTGCTGATTTTCCATATAACTAATTCATATATCAAAATAAATTTTCATGTACTTATGTATTTTACTTTTAATATCAACTTTTGAATCATTAATGATGTAAAAACTAGATAGTTTTAAACATAATAGGGATAAGAAGCTTCTATTTATAATGAAATAAGATAATAAATTACACAATATAAATAACAATCAGACAAAGCACTCAAATGTTAAGTGCTTTGGAAAGCTCATAAATGTTGAAATATAGGTTTATAGTAGATTAAAATACATAGAAAATCTTATAAATTATCTAAAAAGGATTTTTGATTATTATGCATTAAGAGAAATATTTCTGTGTTCTCTATTGTCTTTTTGATTTTAGTTAATAGTAAAAATTCTAGAAATTAAAATCTGTTTTATCAGTTTAATTTCTATTGTCTTGATGAAAATAATTGATTTTACAAATTATTAAAAATATGTTGTTTTCCAAAAGTTAAGGAATTTCTATCTAGAGCATAGAAGTTAGAGTGATTTTGTATCCATATTAATCTGTATGTTTCTGTCGAGTTAGTCCTGGTTTGTAAAGTTCCCATAGTGCTATAAGTAAGCCAAACCAAAAATTAAATGAAAGATTTAAAAGTTGAGATAAATTGGTTAAGTTATTTAAAACTAAAATGGATTTGTGTTGCAAATCTCTGTCAAGTTGGATAAGAGTTCTATCGAATCAAAAGAATGGGGCCAACCTTTTAACGTAACTGATACAGCTCTCCCTAAACAACCAATCATATTTATTTAAATAAATTCAGTGGCTTAGGGCGAGTAATTCTTTGTTTCTTAATTAATTTCTGGTAACTGAATGATTAACACTCTGTTCTTCAGTTCTACAATTCTGGACTTTATTTTCACCTCTGGCAGTGATTTTAATATTAAGTTTGAAATCCTCCATAAATTATTAGTCCTAAATGAATCTGCCCTAGTGAGAAAAATTAAACCATAGAGTGACACGTAAAAAAAAAAAATTGAACTCTTGTATGCTAGTATGTATGCTTAGGTGACATTTTTTACTACAGAGAGAATTCTTTATATTGAATTATGGAATTATATGTACTGATATTTAGAGCTCAGCTTTTATTCAGTTTTTGTAAAGTGAATTTTTTTATCTCAGATTGTGTATTTTTTAAAAAGTGTTTTTTTTTTTAAAAAAAAAAAGTTGGACAGTGACTTATTCATTTTACATTTTGCAGTTGTAGTTATAAAGAATAAATTATGTCTAGAGGGTATTTGTAATTATAATTTTTGTCTATAGTTCTATAAAATATTAACAAAAATGAACATCTCTGCATTTCATTTTTCAGTATTTTTTGTGCAGAAATTGAAAAGTGCTTAGATGAGCCAGAAAGATTAGGTCCATTGTTCCAACGCTGTGAGCGAAAGTTACAAATGTATGTTGTATATTGTCAAAATAAACCGAAGTCAGAATACATAGTTTCTGAATATGTGGATACATTTTTTGAGGTAATTTTTCTTAGTTATCATTTTACTTTGATTTTAATGGCTGATTATTTAACTGATTTTAGTCCTTATAAAGTAGATAATATGCCTATTTCTATCAACTTACTCGATAATGAGTTATTAATTATTCCTTGTAAACTATATTACAATGAACAGTTTAAACCAAAGTTTCTTACATTTGTTCGTTTATTATAACAATTATTCTTTTGAAAAATTATTTCTATTTGTATCTATATTAAAAATTTACATATATCCATGAAGATTCATTGTAACTATAATATATAATAAAACATTTCAAAAGAATTGTGGACATTATAATATAAATCACATTTATATTATTTTTTGGTAAAAAATATAAATTTATTATAAAAATCTAGTTTAAGTTTCAATTGCAATCCATTTAATATTTTTAAATTTTAATTATAGTTTTCTATGTATTTTCCCATTTGTCTGCTTTTATGATACATATTGTGAGGCAAAATGAATGTTAACTTACTGATATCAAAAACTGCTAGTCCATTAAAGTATTTGTCATCGAACTAATAGAAGAAAACATTAACTCTTTCTTGGAAATTACATATTAAATATCTGAAAAAATGTATACTTGTTCATGGAAATGCAAGAGTGCTGATAAATTAACTTTAAATAAGTTAGCAACATAATTGATTTATGAGATTCCTTTTCTAATTCATTGATATTTTAAAGATGTTTGTCATTCACTTTAATAACAAATATTCTATTAATCTCATAATATTGAGAACTTTTAATTACTTATCTGACAAGAGAGATTGGAAATAAAACTTATGCCTCATCATTTAATATTAACTGAGGGGACTTGTAATATGGTGGTTACAGTGGGAGGAAAATTTGAGATCACTGGATTTTTTCTTACATTTTTATGTTTACTGTATTTTTACATGCAACTAATAATGAATTTTTATCTGTGTACTTTTATTAATCAAAAATACAGTGGATAAATCTCTAAGCTAAATTTTTGTGCATTATCTGTTAAAATGTGAAATGTTATATTATTTATCAATGTTTCAAACATAACATGATGTATGTGCTAAAGAGTTTTTATCGTATGACTTTTGTGATATTTCTTACCATATATGCAAAAAAGTATTTTGATGTCATCCAGAAATTTCAAATGTCATAACTATCTATTTTTTTTTTTTTTTTTTTTTTTTTTTTAACTATTTTAAATGATTTACATTTTTGAATGTACTTTTGATTTACTTTCAGGAAGCTCGTCAAGTATTACAACATAGACTTCAAATACAAGATTTATTAATCAAACCTGTTCAAAGGATAATGAAATATCAACTGCTGTTGCGTGTAAATATGTAAATTTTGATTTATCATTAAAATTTCAAATGTTTCTATTTTTTAACAGCAAATATTTATAGGAATTTTTGAAAGCAACAGAGCGAGCAGGGCTTGAAGAAGAAGCGAAAAGTTTACGTAAAGCTGTTGAAATAATGCATGTGGTGCCCAAATCTGCTAATGATATGATGAACGTTGGTCGGCTTCAGAATTTTCCTGTAAGATCTTTGCTTCAATGCATGTATTATTATATTTGAAATTAACTTCATTTAATTAAATTTAGTTTTCATCATTTCATTATGCTTAAACAAAATAATAAAATATGTATAATATATTTAGAGTTATATAATTAAACATTAAATATTATATATCTCTAAGTATAACAAGTTAAAGTATATTATTTCTTTTAGATAAAATGTTTTTATTTGTTAAAATCTTTAAAAAGTGAGTCAAGCAGGTGGCGGAAAATAATTTATTTCTTATTCTGAGAATTTTATTTAAAATGTGAATTTTTTAAAAGTAGTGTCCAAATATATGCATAGATTTATACGCATAATGCATGCCTGTGCATTAATTTGTTCATAGTAAACTGGCTCTGACAGTTGTCTGCAGATCATGCACTTGATTCTCATTTGAGACTTGGATGTTATTACAATTTGAAATCCACTTGCAACTAAGTCTCATATTTAATTAATCTGTGTTTGTAAAAAATAAACATTGAGACAAAACTAAATCATTTATTTTTATTTTATATTAGTTTATGCTATTGTAACTTAAGCCAAAAATAGTAAGCAGCCTTCTTTTGAAGAATATATTGTGAATAATTGTTCAAAACAAGCATTTTCAAACGATTTCAAATGAAATCATGTTTTGGTACTTTTACAATATTCAGGGAGAAATAAGCACTTTAAACTTATTCATTAGAAAAAAAAAATTATTTGATTTTGCAACTTATCTAAAAAAAAGTATTTTGAAGAATGTGATAATCTTTTCTGAATTTGATAAAGTATTATCTAAAATTAAAAGAAATTGAGTATTCAAAAATGCTTTCAAATGCTGTAAGTAAGAACAATCTTTGGATTCTTATTTAGTAGAAAATTTTCTACGTATTACTGTCATATTGAAATATTATGATGCAATAATGTGTTACATAAATGGGAAAAAATCTAAGGAGAATTATAGCTTTGAAATATCGATTCAAAACATGAGCAAATTTTAAATTTCCATAAAAAAGCTAACTGCAGGGCTTGTAACTTCATCACTGTAATTAACATCAGTTAACATCAGATTTACGTAATCATATTAATTTTTACTAGTAGAAATTTTTGCTAAAGATATGAAATGTTAGAAGGAAGTACTTTGAATTTTATAGAAAAGCTGTCATCTGTGACAAAAATGCAGTCTTGTGCCTAAGCATTTTGGAGAGGAAAACTATTTAAATTTTAATATTTCTCTGTGCAATAATTCCTATTTTTGGTATTTTGCCTGCATTTTCTATTTGTATATAATATGTCTTTCTTTGCTCATTATTTTTAACTAGAGAATTTTAACACCTTAAATAATGTAGTTTGCTTAGCACATCCTCTGGTCTGCATACAAACATGGGAAAATCTCAATGTTAACCTAACTAGATTATACTTCATTCTAAATCACAATTGTAAATTTCTACTAATAAAATGCTCATAATATTTTAAAAATATCTTTAAGCTGAAGCTAGAAAATTTTCTTGTTTTGTATTCTTTATGTTAGAAGTTTTTATTTATAGTTAAATATTTTTTTTTTAGGGAAAAATAACAGGACAGGGTCGTCTCCTTCATCAAGGTTTATTGCAAGTATCTGATCCAACAACAGGAAAAATGAAAGAACGCCAAGTATTTTTATTTGAACAAGTCATAATTTTTAGTGAGACTGTAGGAGCAAGAAATCAATTTTCATCTCCTTCATATTACTACAAGAATCATATAGCTGTAAATATTTAGTTTACTTAAGTCTTTATTTTTAAATGACTGGTTTTGCATATTCTAAAGGGTTTTGAGTTAAGTTGTAACTAGTGCAATCAGTTGAGGGTCCAGAAATCACAAATGAATATTTTGATAATGAGAAGCAATCTACAATTAAAAGCAATTATGCATTTAGTAAACTTAAAAAAAATTATAGGTGTTATATTTATAAATTTCGAATTGCAAAAATAAAACCACCAATCAGAAGCCAAGGTTGCTCATGATTGGAGGAAAATTCTGAACCTCCTAAGACTCCAATATCTCTGACAGAAAGAAACACATTTTGTGGTTCTTATTGATTACTTTATATTATACAACACAATTTATTGTAGCTTTTAATTATAAAATTAACTATTTAAGAAAAGTTACTCCATTTCTGAAACTTCTATAATTTTTTGTATTTAATTATTTTTAAGTTATAATACATAAAATCCATTTTTCTTTTTTGTAAAAAAAAGTTTTTAATTGATAAGTAATTCTTCTATAATGCAACATAATTAAATTTTTACAAAATATATGAAAAATGAATAAATGGCTCCATTTAAATAAAGAAAAATAATAATGTAGTGTACTATAAAATAGTACTTTTATTTTCTGAGCTTTATTAGTAATAAGACATAATATTTTTTAAAAGGAGAAAAATTAGTAAATGCAATTAGATTACATATAAAAATCCTTTATATACAATTTTATCGTTTAAAATGAAGAGATTCTGGAGGAAATACAGAAATATTTGTAGATTTTGAAGGAAAAAAAAATTACATCACTATTTTCTTAAATTTTTTTAAATTTAAGAAAATAGTGATGTAATTTTTTTTTTCCTACAAAATCTACAAATGTTTCTGTATTTCCTCCAGAATCTCTTTGTTTGATTCAGATGAATTCTAATAAATTATATTTTCTATATATTGAAGGAATAAGATTTTATGTTTCGAGTAAGAAAAATGGGTAATAATGAGGGAAAACTACTAGTCAACATGTTATTAAATATAATTATAGGCATAAGCAGCATTTCTTGTATAACATTATTTTTGAAAATTTCTTAGATTTGTGAAGTGTGTATACATACATTCAAATACATTCTGTTAACATTAGTATCCTCAAAGCTAATCAAAAATGAATAAACTTTGTTTTTCTTAGAAAATATGAGCTTGATAAGCGAAATATTTGCTAATAAGTTTCTATATTTGTTAAAGGTACTTGTATGAATGAGTGATATGCAAGAGAAAAATAAAGTGTGGAGAAACACTGAAAACAGATAATTTGCTTTAAATTGTTGTTTTAGTTAAACTGAAACTTTTAATTAAACTGAAGCTTCAATGAAGGTTATGCATATTTGATGCTTCAACCATATCTTGGGGTTTTCATTTTTTAAGTTTTAAATTGGATAGGTGAAATTTTTGGAATAAGTGTTTTTTAAAAGGAAAAGTTTGCTGATATTGTACAATTTTTTGTTTCTTTATTAAAAAATATGAAATATAAAAAATAAAAAATATCATATAAGCATTCTATTTGTGTATGAAGCCTATTAAAGTCAAATATTATTTTGAAGACTTAAATTTAAGAGAATAAAATTCATATCAAATTAGAAAATCCACATGTAAAAAAATAGCCAAATGTAAATACCGTTTTTCCAGTATATAATCCGCGGATTATGTGTTAAAAAGTTCCGAATTTCGTTGTGCGTATTATACGCCGTCGCGGATTATCTGATAAAAAACATTCTCCATCAAAAACGCTTACAAGAAAGTGTTGAAAGAAATACTCTTTATGTTTCATAAAATGAATAACAGGTGGTTCCAGGACACACCTGAGTTATTTAAACTATAATCGGCTTTGTGCAATAACTTTCAAAAATGAATTCGGTTCCTCTTAAAGATTTTATGGTTGTATTCGCTAACGTCATTTTGCAATTTGCCTTGACGTGAGCTGTTCCGTTTTGAAAATATTCAAATTCGAATATCGTCATATTGAAGCGAAAATTTCTAAGTTACACAGCAGATTTTAAATTAAAAGCTATAGCGAAAGCAAATAAAAACAATGGCGTCAAATGTGTTAATGTGAAGTGAAAAACAAAGCACGCGCTTAATAAAAAAAAAATTGTATAAAATACGCAATTTGTAAATAATACATTTTTGTCATTTAAATATTAATGAAGCAAATATATATATTAATTTAAATGTGTCTAACATCGTTTTAAAAGTTATTAAAAGCTAAATATCGGTAAGTTTTACAAGATCTCTTCTCACTGCACATTGCATTTTTGAATAACAAGTCCTTGCACATGATCAGTGTTTAAAAAGTGCACAATTCATTCTACTGTATTCTTTGTATTCTGAAAAGTGCATAATTCTTTCACTATCTTTGTCAATTGTTAATGTAGGCAGCAATTTAATAGTTCTTAAAACTTGTATTCTTTCAATTAAGGGTATATGATTTTAAGTATTCTTTCCTAAAAAAGTTTAGTTCTTTTCCTAAAGAAAATTGGTTTCCTGTTTCAACATTATTAATTTGATTTCAATGCAGTTATTCAAGTGTGAAAATTTGGCTATTTTTAATAAAAGCAATATAGACTTTTATTAAACAGGAAATTATTTGTGGCATGACCATAATGCTTGAAACATATTTTCTGGCAAATAACAAAACACTTTAATAATTTTAAGTAATAGTTTTTATAATAAATGGTTTTAATTTATATTAAAATTTTATATTAGTTATACATAGTGTACATGTTTTATTTCACTGCCCAATTTTAAAATTGTTTGAGTGGTAAAGAAAAATAGTGTTAATTAAATTGCTAGATAATATCAAGTTATTTATCTTTCAATCTTTTTTTAGGTAAATAAAATGGCACTTGAAGAACGAACTGAAGATAATGATCCTTCAAAATTTGTGCTCAAGTCCAAAGACCCTGCTCAACCTGGTTTAGCATTTGTTATACAGGCTAAAACAGTAGAAGATAGAAATGAACTAGTTTCTCTCATAAGAAGCATACTTGATACACAGATGGATTTCCTTAGAGGTATGTCTTTTTTCAAATTAATAATGTGCTTATAAAAGTCTTTGATTTGTTGAAATTTCTGTATACTATGAATTTATTTTTTGGTTGGTATCATGATGTATTATAAATGTTTTAAATACAATTTTATTCAACAATAATTTTAAATCCAGCTGTTTTATTAAATAAATCATGTTTATTAGAATATATTTAATTTTTAGTAATATTACCAGACCGCTGTTTCAAATATTAGTAATTGCTTCTAAATTTTTATACTTAAAAAATTATGTGTTTTTAAAATATTATCCTCATTGGAGAATTACAAGATAATTTGAAATAATATACTTTATATCATTTGATTCATCAGATTTATGGAACATTAATTATTTTGGTTTTATGAATAATAGTAATGTAAAAAATATGTATTTTTCAAGCATTCATGGTCTCAATACTTATTTTATGTATGATTTTTGGTACTTCTTGTAGTGAGACTTTTAAAAGCTTTTTATATTTTTAATTATTGAAAATCTAGTGATGCTAATGCAAATTAAACTTACCTATATTTTATTTTAATCAAATTTTAAATTAAAATGCAGTTTTTTTATTTAAATATTTCAATTAAATGTAAAGTTTACTAATATAAATTCAAAATTTGGTGCAATGAAGTTTTTATTTACAGAAGAAAAAATTCTAATCTAATTTCTCTTCTAATTTGTAAAACTATTTAAAACTCTCAGTTGAAAAAAATATGTATGATTAGCAATCACTATATATTTGATATGTCAAGAAATGAGGCAATTTTTACTGTGCAATTATATTTATATGATATCACTACTCTTATATATAAACAGGAATATCACTGTTGTCAATTTGAAATATTTAACTGCTCATGATATTATAATGATGGCACATTCACTATACTTTAAACAGTTGTATTATATAAGACAATTTAAAGATTAGTTCTTTTCATACTAAGGTAATATGTTTGAAAATTTATTTTAAAAACCAAAACAAAGTTTAATTTGAAACTGTTTGAACAAAATTAGTTTCACATGTTTTTTATTTTATAAATCTGCTGTTAAAACTAAATTTTATTTAATGTAAGGAAAAATTTGAAACTATTAGTATATTGTGATAATAATTCAAAATGAACTAGGATACATATATTCTAATCTAAAATTCTGAAATAAAATAACACTTTTTTATAACAAGTGAATAATAGCTATAATACTAATATGACATCAGTTGGGACAAAAGATTCACTAAAGTCTTGAAAGCAGGCTTCTATTTAAATTTAAGATCTTTAATACAGTGCAATAATTTAAATTTTGAAAAATTTAATTTGTTTTTTCAATCCCTTTTAAATTTACAGTTTTTAAATCTGTGGTAGCAGGATCCTGTTGTGTTACAGGAAAATAGTTTAAATATAATTTTTCTGATTGTAAATCTGGATATTTTAATTATCTTAATGCATTATTGATTGATTGTTGAATGTTTTGTATAATAATAAATAGTGTGTTTATGTAATACATATTTGTATAATCTTTATACTTAGTTAATGAGTTTATTTGAATTCATTTTATATTTATGAACAAAAAATTCTTTCAAAGTTTTAGATGAATAATTTTTGTTTTTTGTTAATTTACAGCATTACAATCGCCTATTGCTTACCAAAAGGAATTAACTAAAGATATGTAAGTACATCATGTACAATATATTATAATTCAAATGTATTTTCTGAATTCTTAATCAACTGAAATTTTACTTTGCATTATAATCTAATTTGTGAAGAAAAGTATGAAGGTATTTTACTTTGTTTTCAATTTGTCTCATTACTGTTTATTGAGATCGTTGTGTGCATATATATATATATATATATATATATATATATATATATATATAAAGATCAGACAAATCTAATTTCATTTAATTGAAAAAATAAATGCTACCAAATAGGTTTTGATGTGAAAATTATGTATTCTCTCACTGAACATGATTTTTTCACAGCCTATATTATCAAGGGTCTTTTAAGAAATAATTTATTCTTATGAAATCCTTACAAGAGTAAGAAACAACAACAAGTCTGATAAATTGTGACTATATATTGTCTAGTTACACATAAATGTATTATTTAATTTTATGTTGATGCAAAAAAATAAGTAGACATAGGTTCTTTGGACATTATAAAGTCTTTATTCTCTATACTATGTTGATTTTTTTCACAAAGAACATTAATTATAATGACAGCAAAAACATTACCAGTGTCTAAAGTTAGAGTTGCTTAGTTAATTTAATTTGTTAATGCAACAAAGTATTGCTTCGGAAAAAGAATGATGCAATTTTTGCTTAAACCTTGAATCACTTCCAAAATATTCATAATGCGAGACTTTGTAGAAGGGGAGATAACTGTTTTTTTATTTTACAAATAGAGCCAAATTTGTCACAATTCTACCATTTCCGTGTTTACTGAGGCACTTGCCATTGAGTCCGAGGAACAAAGTTATGCATAAATCTATTAAACTTTATTCAACCCAATGTTTTCATTGCTGTATTTTCAGAAATAAGAGATTAATATCTTCTATATTACATAAACAAATGATTTCTTAAACTCGACAATCTGAATTCAGTTGCTTTTTAATCGAGATAATAGCTAATTTATCTATCAATTCTTTATTTAAACAAAAAGTTCAATTCTTACCTTGATTATTGAGATTGAAAATGGATAGGTATCCACTTTAAATCACATGTTATGGTCCAATTGGCCTTCATGTGCAAAACGTAAGAAAAGAATGATAAATCTATTGTTAGAAAATGATGCTTTTAAAATGAATATTTATTTAAAAAAAGCAAACTTTTATTTTTGATCAAATAGAAAAATTAATGAAAACTTTGTTTTATTAAAATGAAAAAATAAGAAAATACAATTTTAAAATTCTTCCAAATTTAAGTATCATAATTTTTAATTTTGTAATGATACACATTTCTTTGAAGAATAAAATTGCATAAAATTTTGCTTAACTAAAGTATTAAAATCACTGTTATATTTAAAATTCAGTTTTAAATATTGTTATGTTGATTCTTTTTAAAACAGGTTGGGGTATAAAAGGGAAAAAAAATTACACTGGTTAAAATAAAGCAAGAAAGACTATGTTATATATAGAAGCAGTATTAAATTTCAACTGAAACTTAATTTTTTTCAATTTTTTATTTTCTTTAGCTGTATTTAATTTATTTTAAAATTTCAGAATAATTTGTATGGTCATTTGGTTTTCATTGAATAAAAATGCTTTGTTTTGTCTTTTTAAACATTTAACTATATGTATAGAAATCCATTAAGATTACTTGGACAAAGTTTTACAAAATTCTCTGAAGAATAATTAAAATAAAAGCATTTAAGAAAATTATATTTTCACTTACTATAAATTTGAAGCCTAATATTTTTGTAATAATAATTTTTTTTAAAGTTTTTATGGTTTTAAGTTATCAAGTTCTTACAAGATATATATAATTCTTACTTTAAAAAAATTCTTTAAATCATAAATTTAAATTACCATTTACAGTATCCTCCTTATGATTTTTCTGTAAACGAATTTCATCAAATATGAGATCCAAGCTTTTCCTAAATATTTTATTTCCATTAGCAAGTGAAGCAAAAAATCTCATTATCAGTTTCAGGTTTTATATTTCAAATTTATTTTAATAATTGTAGATTGATCAGGTGTTAAAAATTTAAATGAAATTATGCCCAGTTTATAAGTTATATAAATTAAATAAAACAATTTAAATTATCAGTTGCATACTTTTTTTACAGGTGCACAATTATATTCTGTTTTAAGAACTTTCATAAAATTGACAAGAACTTGCTTGTGAAAGTGAAGCAAGCTTTCTTTATTAATTCAAATTTAATAAAATATTGCATTTGAAGTGATGATGGTAATAAGTTGAAATTTAATGAGTAATTACATTTCTTACAATGAAAAGAAACATTTTTTCTACTTAAAAAATATCAAAGGATCTCTGAACTGATGTAGTACGTACTTTTAAAAGTAGGAAATGAAAACAAGTTTTCCATGATAGTTGATGCAACAAAATAATTTCATTTTCATAACTAGGTAGCTTGAATGATCATGTATCTGATATCAGAAAACGCTCACTTATATATTAAATTCTATTTTGCAACTTTCATTAGTTTAACCACTTTATGTTGTTAATTTTAATTTGAAAGTTAGTCATCAATTAAAAATTTCATTTTATATTAAATATTAAACTTGAACACTAAGTTTGATATCCGTCTATATATGTGACATATCTTGACAAACTTATTTTCAACACTTAGGCTATTATTTTTTTCTAGA
The DNA here is from genome assembly GCA_026290005.1 of Latrodectus geometricus. NCBI lineage: Eukaryota > Metazoa > Arthropoda > Arachnida > Araneae > Theridiidae > Latrodectus > Latrodectus geometricus. The sequence continues at coordinate 56,623 of JAPDSC010019934.1, read as the reverse complement.
TAAGAAAGCTTAACTCAGATAAATCACTTCCATCATCTGGGTGAAAGATTGCTGAATTATATAGCTGAATGGTTAGTGCTCTGATCCTGGGTATCTCTTGGTTTGCTTTCCACCTTGAGAGTGAAAGCTTATAGTGGTTAAGGATTCACTTTAAACTATATTTTACGGGTGAATTTCTTGACATGTGCAGAAAGTTATCATAAAACAAGAAACCAACATGAGTGAAATGTTTTATGCTGTTGTACAGATGTGTTAATAAGTTCATCTTCATTATCGCTGCTTATTTTAATTTTAAATGCTTTAGTTTTCTTCTGAATTTGTTCTTCTTTAAAGGTTTTAAGCTCTACAAAATTGATATGTTTAAATTGTTCTTGTAGCTGGTTTTAATAGCTTCCTCCATAAATTTTCCACTATTTACTTTCTGCACTACTTGCAATTTTATAAACTTGAAACTTAATATTTCAAGAATTCTATTTTCTATGTTTAATATTCGGGCAATATTTACCCTACAATGAATTTCTCCCTTTTCAATGGAATAAGAAATTAAAGATGCCTTTAAAAATGTGTAGAAGTACTATTGAGTTCTTTACCATGTTTATTATTACTATAACAATATTTAGACAGTTGTAATTTCTTTAACGAAAGTCACAGCTTAAATTTTTAATGTAAATAAAGAAAACTTTCTCATTCTTACTCGATCAAAACCATAATATGAAAATTTTCAGTGATAATTTTTTTACTAATTCATAAACATTGCGAACATCACCCATAAATAACAAAAGCCAAAAAATTTGCATATAGCACCTTGTTTTACTACGGGTATCATCTTAATTGGCACCACTGTAGTTTATACATATAACATTTCCTTCTTCGCAGTGAATCTGAAGAAAATTTTATTTTGGAAAGATAAGTTACAGTCTTTGAAATTTGGCATTACTGATATTAATAGTAAGTGTTCTTTCTTTGTTTTGCAATAATCTCAGTATTAAAAATTTAAGCTAATGTGCAAGCAATATAATAAATATTCAATAAGTTTTTTTTTTTTTTTTTTCCAATAAATAAATTTTTTGAATGTGTAACTATAAATGGGTTTTAGAAAAATGAATCAAGATGTAATGGCAACAGTATATAATTTAATTAGTTTAAAAATTGCATGAAATATCAGTATGTTTCTTAGTAAAATGAAAATGTGCAATATAATTCAGGTGAACAAAATTTAATAAGGGGAATGAAGGAGATAATTTTAAGTTAATGAAAAATAGCATTTTTTATACCAATTATTTAAATTGAGTGATTTTTAATTATGTGTGCTGATCATTCAAGTTGTTCAAGTTACTTACAAAACTCATATAAATCTTATTGATTGTAGAATAATTCTACCCTCATACATGCAGTTTTGCTCTAGATACAAAATAAATGGAAGATAATAGTTATCTAATATTAATGCTTTTATTTTTCAACTTTTATTTTCCTTTTAACCATTTTAGTGTTTTAATTTTCACTCTTAAAAAAAAAAAAAAAAAAAAAAAAAACAACTTGTGAATTTAAAAATTCTAGACAAATACGTTTAATTTTAACAAACTTTTGTTATTATATGTAATAGATATAAAACTATTTTCAGTCATTTTTTAATTATCACACAAAGCAAACACCCATTAAGCTGGTTCTTATAGTATGAACTTATAATTAATAAGCATTTACATTTTAATTGAAGAAAAGTTTTTCTCTTTTAACAAAGTTGAGTTGACTTTTCAAAGTTTTGATTACTAATTAAAGATGAAATTTTTTGTTTTCAGTAGAAATTTTGTGGAATTCGTTATCGCAATATTACTGGGATGTCCTAAGAAAACATTCATCTTGTTATTTGAATTAATTTAAATACTTTTTATCAATTTCTCAATGGAAGATTTTCATAAGTTTGATTTAGTTATGGACAAGTCTTAATCTTTAGTTTTTAAGACAAATTTCAGTTTCATCTTTTTTAGGTTCTTTCCAATTTATTGTATTAATTTTACTTTTACTTTGAAACTAATCTTTGCTTTACGTATAAAATTTTATCATTCACTGAAATTTCAAGTATTTAGACTAGCAGATTCGTATATAGTACAATAAAAGGAAACAGATTTAAGTTAATTTTACACTAATAAATGTTGAAAGGAAGGATGTGCATGATAGGCACATGTTTTTTATAAACTATTGCTCAGAGTGTTGTGAACTTCTAAAAAATTTGATTACCAATATCCGTACTTCCAAGTTTAGCCAACATGTGCAGCCCATGTATTAAATTTTTGAACATGGATATTATATTTTAATTACTTGATCATATTGAGCTACATTTATATTGCAAATCTAATGTTTTCTGTGATTCAATCAGTATGTTGAATTTCATGTGATGTATTTCATACAGTCGTTGATTGTTGAAAACCCAGTAATTTTTCTGATATTTGATAGGTTAAAAATGTTTCTTAACTGCCAAAATTTTAACCTTTAACATTGTGTGTTCCTTAACAGTTTTGCCTTTAATGTAGATCTATCTCTTATTGCCAACAAATAATTATTACTTTCATTATGAGCAATGAGAGAAAATTAAGTTTTGAAACAGGAATTTGTACTGAGTTGAATTGCTATATTTTTCTAACAATTTAAAACTATTAATATTCTTTAATGAGATCTTTACAAAATGATAATCATTTTTCAAAAATTCATTGTAATTTGTTATATATAACTTTGAAAAATTATTCTCTGTAAACAAAAAACTAATGAAACTTTTCTGATATTCTATCAATTCCAATGATGTATGTAATTATATTCAAAGTTAGCAGGTAATAAGTTGCACATTTTGTAGAACTTTAGAATTTTTTCATCCAAATGAGATAAAATTTGAACTACGGATAATTCAAGTGATACCCTTCACTAAATACTACTATATTCACCAATAATTGACGTAAAATAAAGGAAACTTATTTTCATATGTAGAAGTTATGAAACGTTTGCATTACAGCACAATCATTTTAACATTATTTTTTGGATGAAAATACTGTAATTTCTTTTCACCTAAAGAGTAATTTGTTACTTCTCTGCACATATGCTTATGGTGAAAGTAAAAAGCTAACTGTAAATTTGTTTTACCAGAACTCCATTGTATCTGTAAAAGGATTTCATTGTATGGAATAGATAGAAAGTGATCCAATGTCTCTATGATTTACACAAACTGAAAAAGAAACTTGAAAGCTCTAGGCAATTTAGTATTCTTCCAGTTTGAAGAAGAAAGTAACTTCAGTCTTCCAACAATGAAAATATTTCTACCTCTGTCACTGAAGTCAGCAGTCAGTCATTGTTTGGCAGGGTGACAGTCTTTTTTCTGCATATTGCATTTACCATATTCCACTGTATAAAAAAAGGGATTTCGAATTTTCATTCATACAAAATCTGACCTTAGAAAACAATTTGCTGCTCTATGTGGTCTTATGTTTTATTGAAATGATAAAATATTAAAAATAAATATATGAAAGAAGCAGTTTTATGAAGAATTATACCATAAATTTAGGTTGTACTTAACAATATTCATATCTATGCACATGATATAAAGGGATCAAAAAGTACCTTGTAACGAATAGATTAAGTTCAATTATATTCAAATAAACACACATAATAATTTAAAACTATTTTTAAGTATTAATACCTAAGCTATTCCCTCCAAATATTGATTTGAAATATTTATTTGGACTCGTGTAAATTTTGCATTGACCTCATATTTTTGGATTACAGTCAAAATTTATTTTTTTGGATAATATTGCTTATATGTTACACAACAGCTAATCTTAATTATGCAATCATTGAATATTTTAAAATCTCTGCACTTATCAGAATTTCTTTCAGATAATCTGGAATAAATTTGTAAATTGTTTATAAATAATTGATACCATTCAAGATCTTTGATAGGATATTTAACAAATACCACAATTAAAACGATATAATCATATATATGTTATATATATATATATATATATATATATATATATATATAATGTGTGTGTGTGTGTTAAATGCTAAAACAATTGTAATTTTTTTGTTTAAATTTTCAATTTTTGTAAAATAAAATATTTTTGTCTTTAAAATTACATTTTTTTTTTGTGCTTTTACTTTTTTTGGGAAAAGATAACATACTTTCTGATAAAATATTGTTGAATGTTTTTATATACAAAGTTTCGATGGATAAGTACATTTCCAAACTGAAAAATAATTAAAACTTGTTTCAATTTCTAATGATAAGAGCAATGAACTTTCTCAATAAATTGTTCATGAGAAATTTGTAAAAGAGTGAAATAAATTATAACAATTATTCATGAAAGATGGCTAAACTCTCTAAAATTTATAGTAAATGCAAAGGAAGTTACAAGTTTAATTTAGAAAATAACTAATCTTTGCACAGGATGTAGATTATACGAATTTTTTTTCAATAAAAATATACAATTTTTATACTGCTTAATTTGCTTTACTATTGTGTGCGCTCTAATGGCACATTTTTGTCATACCTGTTGTGACATTCATAATAAATATTGAAGTACAAATGTATCTGCTGAAAACAAAAATACTACAGTTCCTTATTGTGGTAGGATAAAACCTCTATTCTTTCAATTTGAAGTGTGCTATCTTGATATGGAACACATATTTAGTTATTTGTGGTTTTATGTAAGAAACAAGCTTTAATTCATTGATTGGAAAATCCTATTGAAATATTTCTAATAATTTTTAGATAGTTTACGTATAAAGAGTCAGTTTCTTTTAACTTTTCCAAAGCTTCCTAGAAATTTTAAATAGACCATTACATTCTTATTAATGTGTTAATTCTTACAAAATGATCTAAGTTAAACATAATAGACTTTATTTTTAGATCTGCTCCAGAGTTAGAAACTCTGTGGAATCCTTCATTACGAAAAACCCTTTCACATCCAGCTGCTGCTCATAAGTCTGGAAAATTGCCATCTGCCATATCTGGTGGGTCTGTAACCTCCAAGTCCTTAAGAAATCCTGTACGAGAAAAGAAGTATTGTGACAATGTAGAAATAAAAAATGCTTCAGGGAGCACTGGAGAATCTTCTAAAGAAGTTACTAGTGACTCATTACCAAGAAGTATCCATGATAATGTGGAATCTCAATTTCAGAGCTTAGCTGTGCCCTCTACGTCAGGTTTCCGTGAAAATAATGCTTCAAATTTGAGCGTTAGAGTTGGCAATGGTACTGAAGGTTCTTCTAATAGACAGCGTAAAAATTCTTTACCACTTGAAAAGCACATGAACTTAGCACAACAAAGCCCTACGTTTAACAAAAAAAATTTTTTCGAGGGCTTTAAAAATGCTCTCAGACCAAAATCTAAAACTGAATCTTTATTAAATACTGTGAACAGCAATGGTCCTACTGCTCTTTGCTCTAGCCACAGCTTAGATTCATCCACTGTTACAGCACAAAAAAATGCCAAGGAAGAACAAATTTTGTTGAACAAAGATAGTGATATATCTAGAAGATGGTCTGAAATAAATTCTACTCGGTCCAATCGACCAAGCTCAGTATCTGATCTCCCTGATGACATTTCTCACTAAATGTTAGCTTTGTAAATTCCAGAGATGATTTTAAAATCGTTAATTGTTCTAGTGTTGGTGCTTAGAGGCAATTATTTTATATCCATTGCATCTGATTAAAGTTTCCTATATAGTTATATTGTATAGCTTTTAAAGTTTATTTTGGAAAGTGTTTATGAACCCCTCATAAGGATGGTATCTTTCTGATCTGTTGTAAATAATCCTTAAATAAAAATTTCCTGTGTATATGAGAATATATTGTTGCTTGTTATTTTGCTATCTTTTGAAAATTGTGTAATATGATATTTGTGCTTAAGCGCTTCCTATGATCTGAAACATTTACTTGACAATTTTAGTTGTAATTTTGTATTACTTGTATTATATTGTTTTCTTAAACGTTTTCTTACTTAAATTGTTAGAGCTATCTCTGCAAAAATGTATGATCTGAAACATTTAGTCAGCAAATTTCAGTTGTAATTTTATTTCACTTGTGATTACATTGTCTTTTAGCTTAAATTATTCTAGCTATATTTGATAAGTGTTGTATAAAAAACTTATGTTTTTCAATCAAAATATATTAGTTTAATGTGGGTTTATATTTTGCATAGTAAGTTTTCAGAGAAATTTTTATTTTATAAATTACATTTCTTTTAAAAATACATGAAACTGCACTCTTGCAATAAATAAATGTACTATAAATGTTTTATTCATGTAAGTAAAATTACTTAATGAATAAGTGTAAGAATTGTGTTATGTAAATGTTTCTTATCACAAAGAGATGTCTCTAATGTTTGAGTATCTTTTTTTGGCATCATATTTATATTTTTTGATTTTACAGCAATGAAGAGAATAAATGTTTAAGTGTTGATGTGTATTGTTTTAAATATTACATAAAATACATATACAGTGGTTTTATACAAATAATGGAATTTGTCAGTAGGTATATCCTTGAAGGAGTCATATTGATGATATAAACATATTGATCAAAATTATTATTTTCAACCGTTATCATACTGTAGACACATTGCCATTAATTTCTTTAGAGGGAAAGGGATAAATTTCAGATTTTCAAAGAATGTACGTGGATTTTTAACTAAAGAATTCACAACTTTAGCATTTTAAATAGTGGAAATTTTTAGTATTGAAATCGATTATGATAGATTAAATGGACGTGAAGAGAATATCTTGAATTGTGAATGAAAAACAAAGTTTCCATGGGAAATAAAATTGTGTATTGTGAAATAAAGTGGAATAGCCATAAAATTATAACAGTTAAATAAAAGGTAATTTATTTACTATTTCCTTATCAATAATTGTTAAATGCATATTGAGTAAAAGTAAATAAAACATAAAACACAATTATTAATTTGAATATAAAATATCTTGTTATTTTATATGACTACTTTTTTTAAGCTTACAACGAAAATTATATTATTTGGGGTGGGGGTGGGGGAGATTAAAGAGGTATTTTTGACATTGTTCCTCAAACAAAACTCACTATTCGTATTTTGGTGAAACCCCTTTACAAGTATATCATCTGGGTTCTTTTATTCCAATCAGAATGGATTCATTATGATTTAAGCAACTGTCTCCATTATAATATCATTCATTATTTAATACTAGTTGAGTATACAAACAATTTTTTTAAATTTTAGTTTCCCTCTGAGCATGTCATTTTCTTAGCATACTTATTTGATTGTAATTTCAAAACCACTATAAAGAAATTCCCTCAAATACTTGTAACTAAATATGTATTTTCTAAAGCTACAGTGATGTCTATTTTCGAAAAGAGTATATAGCTCTGACTGCTAGATATATCTGCAGAATTTTTCATAGTTTTTTTCACGATCAATAATGTGAATTTTTACAAACTGTTAAAATTTAAATTCTTAATTCATCAAATCATTTTACATTAAAAAGTCAATTCTATTAATGACGTTTCCCTTCTTTTAGTAGTCACCTGTATCTTTTTAGAGAAAAATCATTATGAATATTATTAGAAAACTAAATGATTATTTCTCAGATAAACTAGACATTGGCTTTTTAAATAAAAAAAATTGGGGAAAAGTACTTCTCAATGTAATACATTTTATGATTTAGCAAACAATTATGGAAATGTGATAACTTTGAAGCAATCTAATCTTAAAGCTAACTTTAGACATATTTTGTGTGAACTCTGAAATATTTTCCAGAAAAAGACTCTGTACAGTGGAAACTAAAAGCATTTTAAAAATATTTTATTATAAATGCAGTTTATATACGTTTCTGCCATTTCCTTACTGGAGCCCATGGGCTGACAATAACATTTTCCTAATTATTCTGTACACTTTTTCTTTAGATTAATACTCTTATTGTTATCAATGTAGGTATCTACATCTTACTGTTACAATTGAGAACTATATATATAATGTGATGTTTACATAGCTGAAATATGCAGTGGGAATAATAGTGGCAACTCTATTATTTAAATATTATGACACACTATTTGGTACAACTATTTATAAATAAAGTTATAAATTCAGAATGGTTTACGCTTTGGTCTTCCAGTCAAAATTTCGTGGCTTCAATTTCAATGCTGGAAGGGAATATTTAAAGTGTTTCGCTATCTTCCAGGCAGATTTTGGTCAGATTAGTTATCTTGTTGGAGAACTGACTGTAAAGCTATGAACTAAAATATTAAAAAGTACTTAAATTTGTGAGATTTTATTCAATCGGAACTAACAGTTCTTACTTTTCCTATATTTAATCGCATTTTACGCTCTTTAGTTTTCAGTTCAATAGCACGTGGGACTGATAAATTCAATTGTAGTGATTAGGAGTCTAATCACTACAAAAAATATTAAAATATTCGTCACGTGTTAATTAACACCTCGTATACAAAAATACATTAGTTTTCATAAATTAAGGAAAAATGACGATAACGCAAAAAGTTATAGGTAGAATTTAATGGAACTGATTCACACATTATATAACACATAGTAAGGTACAAAATATATATCATAAAAAGAAATAGCCAGACGATTATGGTGTCACAAAAATTGGCATATGTCTGCGCTGAACAAATGGTGTAAACTTTGCATAAAAAATTATATGGGGTATTATTCACCTCCCCGAGAAGCAATAGAGCGCATGCAGCGATGTGTGAAGCTCTCATTTGTGGTCTACTAATTATGTAGGAAGTACACAAAACAGTTGAAAGCCTGGCTAAAGTCCTTGAAGGGGTATTCAGAGCAGCTAAACGTCGTTCTAGAGCTTCCCAAGCATGCTCGATTGGGTTATAGAGCTGGCAACAGCATGCCCTGAATTGTTTCCTACTCAAGTTAAGCATCAACAATGCGAGTCCTGTGTTTTCTCACATTATCATTCTGTAGCACAAAAGCATCCAGGATATCTTTATAGGTGTGAGCATTTACATTTCCACTGGAAAAAAGCATGCAGGTTTGTGCGTCCCCCCATAGAGATGCCTTGAGCGAGACGCATATGACAGGTCACCCCACATAAAGACCATGTTCGTAAAGCCTTTGACTTATTACGGTTGATGTGGAGAGTAACCTTTCGAAGCTTGCAGTTAGGGAATATGAGTTCAGTTGGAGTTGTGGTTCTATTCCTGCGTGCTTATAATGACAAATATAGGTTATCAGCACTCCTGGTAGTGCGTGGCCTTCTTTGGCAAACCTCCGGGATGCCGATTCCATATTTAGAAATTGTTGTTGAAGTCTATGAATCACAGACGGACTTGCATTCAGCCATCGAAATTGTTAATTCAAATGATGCGTAGAGGTCATTTTTATAATTTCGATATACCAGATTTCTAATCTCAGACACGCACGGACAATTGTCGCCTTGCTCTGAGACAACCATTTTCATGCTCCACGCAAATGACGTATTCCGAAAGCAACACCACTATTTTACAAAAGGTAATATTGTTCAGCTCCTTTTACTTACCAACATTTTCAAATTTCATTGAGAATGGTTTGTTTTGGGGAGAGTTATCGCTTTTTTGTGATTTTTTCTTAGTTTTTTTGGTAACGAGTGTATATGATCTTCTAACAACTGATGTGGGAAAGCATTGTTTATCAGGTACAAATTTCTTAAACAGATACATGGGTGCCATGTTATACACTGACCGATTTCAATTGAACCATCCTGGAAAAGATCCGGAAGTAAATATGCCTCAAATCAAAAGCTTGTCGCATGAAATGTGATTCCATACACGAAACAATTATTTTAATAATTAGAAGGAAATTTGTGTTTCACATTATCTCTGAAGATTTTTATTTATCAAGAATTGCTTGTCATATATCAACCCTTATGCTTAATATTCACCCAAACCTAAGTTTTGCATTCAGTTTTTATGTTCCTGACTCCGGAGCCGAAAACTAGGTTGCACTCTAATTAGCCCTCGTGTTTACACAGCCTTCTGTGGTTTAGTTTGCCCTTCAACGGCTAAAATTACCGTTGAGGGACAAACTAAAACTATTGGACAGCTATTACTGTTGACCAAAAAGTTTCCAATCATTTGACAATTAATAATGATGGAGTTCATCAGAGCAGGAAATCGTTTTTAATTCTTTTTCTGATTTAAACGTTTCACTTAATAGAAAGCAAACTGTTTGTATGTTAATGGAAAGAGAGTAAATTGTCAATTGTCTTCTTTCCAATAAATTCTTCGTTCTTTTTTGAAAATTTATTCTAAATAGTTATAAAATATGCACCTTTATCATGTGTTTAAGAAACAAAGAATTAAACAATGTTTCTTGGTTGTTTTTTAGATGTGTGCACTAATATATGTAAATCGTTTTATCAAATTTCGCTCTTCCACACTTGATTTAGATTAATTTTTATTTTTAAATTTTAGTAAAAGATATTTTATAAAGCATGGTACAAGTTAATTTTACCTTGCAAATTAAAAGCGGTAAAAAATAGCTTGGTAGAAATAGCAAATGCCTTTGGCCACTGCATTAATTAATCTTGTTAAAAAATAGGAAAAACTCAAAATTAAATTAGGTAAAAAATAGCTAATGCTTTTGGCCACAATTTTTGCACTGTTGTCTCTTTGAAACTCAATAAGCATATAATGACAGGAATGTGTTTCATATGATACTCATCGGCCAATTACCCATGAATTATAAAACAAATTAAAATTTAAGTATTTATAAGTCAACAAATGACTCCAACATTGTTGTCTAAATGTCTTTGTCATTGCTTTGAAACACACTATTCCAATAGACTATCGATAACTTCCAATCTCATATATATATATATATATATACACTACTGGCCATTAAAATTGCTAAACCAAGAAGTCGACATGCTACAGACGTGAAATTTATACGTTGAACGTTGTTGCCTGGTGAAAAGTTGTTGTGATGCCTCGTGTAAGAAAGAGAAATGCGCACCAGCACGTTTCTGACTTTGATAAAGGTCAAATTGTAGCGTACCGGGATTGTGGTTTATCATATCGCAGTATTGCTGCTCGCGTCGGTAGAGATCCAATGACTGTTAGCAGAATATGGAATCGATGGGTTCAGGACGGTAATACGGAACGCCATGCGGGATCTCAACGGCCACCTATTACTAGCAGCCGGGAAG
>JAPDSC010019934.1:0-45442 GCA_026290005.1 Latrodectus geometricus | reverse complement strand
TTGACGCTGCGTCATAGACAAGAGCGCCTTCAATGGTGTGATCAACGACGAACCTGGGTGCACGAATGGTGAGACGTCATCTTTTCAGATGAATCCAGGTTCTGTGTACAGCATCATGATGGTCGCATCCGTGTTTGGCGGCATCGAGGTGAACGCACACTGGCAACGTGCATTCGTCATCGTCATACTGGCCCATCACCTGGCGTGATGGTATGGGGTGCCATTGGATAGATGGATGCCAGCATTTGAAATCCTAACAGAATTATAAGTTGATTATAGCATTGTGTATTTGTTATTAGCTGCCATCATTTAACTACCTATAGTTAACAAACAACAATTCTTGTACGCTGCTGGCCATTCAAATTGCAACATTAAAAAACACAAGAGATATCACAACAAAATTCATTTTGTAAATAATATGCTGACCAAGTATCAAATGAATAAATTTATAGACTTCAGTGAAGCGTGATTCGTGCCAAAATCAGTTGCCAGAGTAGCCACCATTGTTGGAGATCACCGCTGCTCCAAGCCTCGGCATTGATTCAAAGAGACTGGATGTGTTCTTGGAGTGCAGCAGACCAAACAGCTTCCACAAGTTGCCAAAGTTGATCTGGTGTGGCAGCTGGTGATATAATCTGGGTCAATCATTGAGTAACCATGGACCACATGTTTCCTATTGGCAAAAGATCCAGAGAGCAAGCCGGCCAGGGAACAATTCAATCTGGTGATTGATGAAAAACCCTTGGACAATGCATGTCACGCGTGGTCACGCATTAAACTTTTGAAATATGTCTGTGGGCAAGCCCTGAAGGTAAGGAAGTACAACTAGGCCCAAAACCACGGAGAGATAACGCTGGCTGTTTAAAGTACTAGCAATGCGAATTAGAGGAATGAGAGAGTCATATCAAATACCGCTTCCTACCATAATACCTGGTGTAGAATCAGTGTGGAGGTGCATTATACGCAGCTGTTCAGGATCTTCTCTCTACGGTGTCTCCAGACTCGAATGCGACCATCCTGGTGTTGAAGACTTAAGCGTGACTCGTAAATAAAGACAATTTCCTTCCATTCTGCTGTCCACATCCTTCTTTCATCGCACCATTGTTGGCGGAGACGTCTGTGGTTCTGCGTCAAGGGTAGGCGAAGCAATGGACGTCTTGCGGAAAGACACTCTGCTGTAAGCGGCGTCGAATAGTACGCGCAGATACTGGATGATGCATTACTGACTGAATGTGCTGTGTTATTGTTCGTGATGTAGCTAAGTGAACCGTCACTACCAAGCGCACAATTTGTCTGTCATCACGTGAAGTGGTGCATTGAGGTGGATGCGATCGAACTCGGTTTGTTGTACTCTCCTGCATCCAACGACCAGATATCCGCATTACAGTTGTTTGGTTTCGTCCAACACGACTACCGATTTCCCTGAAAGATAATCCACAATCTCGGTAGGTCACTATCCTTCCTCTGTCGAACTCAGATACTTGATCAAAAAATGATCGCTGTTTTCTACCAAGCATAATTGATCGTTTTTTTTTTCTTTCCCCTTTTTAAAAAACCACAAGAAAAACACAATTGCCGAACTTGAAATCGTTGAAATCTGCAAGCCTTAAATAGTGATTTGAAGTGGCGCCACAGCCGCGCGTCATGTGCGTCTGCGCTGAAATTTTAATCATTTGCGTACCTCACACCTTCGCTAATGCATATTGTAAATTTCATGTTATTTGCATGCTTCCTTCAAAGTGTTCAAAGTGGCCAGCAATGTATATGGGCAGGTAAATAAACCTCTAAAAAATTTATTTTCTCAAATTTTATATTTTGATATGTTATCAAAATTAAAGTGCGTCGAATGAAAATTTAACTAGAATTTTAATTTTAATTGTGGTATTAAATATAATTCTTATTTTAAATAGGAAATTAAAGATATACATATTTATTATTTAATTTATGATTAAAGCCAAAAATTAGTAATAGCAAAAATCTTAAAAACAATCCTTACCCTTTATAATCCTGATTTGATTTCAGGCAGACATAATTTTTCTATTAAGAATTTAGTTGCGAGAGTAAAGAATAATTTAATGGTTTCATACTTCACATGAGAATATATTTTAGCTGTAATTCGAAATATATTTAAACATTCGAGACTTTTCATTGAAGTCAAAGAGTGCCGTAATAAAGACACAGACAACATTTTCCAGTAACAGTTGTGCTTTTATTTGAAGTTGTAATCAAAATGTATCGTTTTAAAAAGTTTTTTTTAACGCATTTTTGATTAATTTCTTCTTTTAAAGATATGATTTTAATGATTTTCCTTTTCTATATATTTAATTAGTGTAAGTTTCTCCAAAAAATATATTATTCATATTGCTTTCTTATTAGTTTTTTATTATAACCCAATACGTTTTTTCAAATCTGTGTTGAAAACTTAAAATTAGTTCAAATAATTGAATCTATACAATCTATTAAACAGTCGAGCTGTTAGATTTTATATTTAAGTTTGTAAACTTTAGTTGTTACAGTAAACTAGGTTAAGAGGGAATTCTTAAGACTTACAAAATATTTCGTTGTAATATTTATCTAACAAAAGAAAGAATTATAGAGATAATTTGGAATAGCAGTGCCGAAACTGGAAAATTAACTTCCAAGATTATCCCTTAATCTATTCAAGCAATTCAAACGAGACAAGCTGTTGCTTAATGGCTCAAGGGATTTAAGTACCCCCTCAAAAGTGCTAATGGTGATTACTTTGCCCTGTATACAAATAACAATTTGACGTAAAAGTTTTATTATGCTTCAGGGGCTGATAATTTGTGCGTACATTATAATATAAAATTTACCGAATTAAAGTGCTTCGCAAGGATTAAAAGTAATCGTCACTAAAAACATTGAAGAATTTTTCATGTGTCAAGAAAGACTAAATCAAGTGAATAACATTTTGGATAATAGCCACAAAAGAGAAGTGTAAATTAAAAATACTTTCTTACACTGTTTTGTTGTATATTTTCCATTGCTTTGTTTTTTTGTTTTTACTTATGCTATCATTTCTCTGTTGTGTTTTCAATTTGTTAAGATATATTTATTTCCTGGTTATTTTGAAGTCGATCGTCATCTTAATATTAAAACCTCTTAAATCTTTTCTTCTCTAAATTCATGATGTCTCAATGTGAACAGATCACAATTATGCTTTAAAATCTTGCATTAGTATTTAGTAAACATATATTTTTAATCAGACCTAGTTTAAATTTTTCAATGAGCATTTGTCTTAAAACTATAATAATACATATTTTGCCAATATTTTTTCATTGATAAAAAATTTGTAAAATAGAGTAACGTCGTTTTGGTAATAAAATGTAGTGATATATTAATATGTGATAAAAATGATATGTCTATTATTGGATGCGACGATATATGAATGTAACGATATATTGACCATATTTGAAGAAGAGATATTGAATTTCGTTAGAACTGATAGTCATATATAAAAATATAAGAGAAAAAATATGCACGTGATAAATAAAAGCACTGGAAAAGACAGTAGCAGAAATACTATAAAACTTCTTTTTACGATATCTCATCAAAATATCACTTTTTTACATTCGAAAGAGTTTGAAATTATTTAAAAGCATCCATAGGAGATGATCGAATTTGCATCCATGGATATCGATGCTCAAATGACAAATGCGTGACATGGATTTTCGACTAGTTTTAATGCTGGGAATTTTCCAGGCCTTTAGCAGCCGTATTTTCAATATCACAGCCGTTTTGGAAGTAACTGATGAGTCATCAGCAATATATTAGAACTGAAAATTAGGACTCCGAAGAAATAAATTTGGTGATATAGAAGGCTATAAAGAGGCACCCTCAAGCCTAATCCAACAGTTTCCAAGGTTCAATATAAACGGTCATGTATGGATGCATAGTAATAAAATTGCTCTCTATTGTAATAAAATCAAATCGTGCTATTCTTGACCATCCGATATCTTGCATTATTGCTGCTAATCATAAGGTTCTGATGTAACCAAGGGGAATTTTGGTGATTCTGGTTGGTGCCTCGTTGGATACTATTTTCTACTCAATTTTGTAGCAATAAGTAGAAGAAAACTACATATGCCATCTATGAAATCCAAGTTCAGAGTCCTACATTGTTTACTATCAGACTTCTCCATGTAATTATGGTTTCTTTAGTGAGTTACTTAATTTCTCTAAATTTGACGTTTGAATATATCCTAAGTATTTGCTTAAAATTTTCTTTTTACATAATTTCTTCAATGATTGTAATTAGTCTCACATTTTGATTTTATACATGAATCTCTTTCATAATTCAAAATATACCAGCTTTATTTAAAAGTGTGGCAGTTCAAGGGTTTGTGGATCATGTAATATTGTTGGAAGAGGTAACGGATTCAACAACTTCCCAGATAAATAATTTTGTGTTGATGTTGCCCATATACTTAAAACAGAAGGTTTGTGATATGAGTTTAAAATTTCTAATTGTTAACCTTATTCAGCAACTTTAATTGAGCCTAAATGGAAAACCAGAAATGAAAAACACACATTGAAGACAAACAAAATAAACCGATTCATTTATTTTCTCTGCCATTCATGAAATTTAAATAAATATAGTATTTTTGCTAATTTATTACAAGTTTTTGATTTTGTTTATATATTCTTGTTTTAAATTTAAATATTTTCTTTTCATACACAATTTCAAAAGCGTACACTCTTAATTATAATTCTTCTTTCTGACTAGTGATATCTAAATAGTATAATTTTCTCTAATAATTCATGAAGATAAAATAAGATTTATTTCATCGATTTATTTTATCATTTTACGAGTTACTCCATTGTTATTTTTAATAATGTATATTAATATTTTTATGTAATGCATATTGTCTAAACATATTCTAAAAATCTCATTTATGATATTTCTAAATATTATGTAAATTATCCTCTCTTAAGCAGTATGGAATTCAAAAATATAATGAATACATAAAAATTTCTAATATTACATTTAATTCATAGTAAAGAAATCATAAATATTAATTTCTCAAAGTATACTGAACCTTGTAACATGACATAATTACAAGAAAAATGAAAAAAAAGAGGGTTTCTAACTTTAATTTTTACTCATGAACTTCATCATTTGATGTTACGCTTCTTTATTAAATAATTTACATAATGAATAATTTTTACTCAAAAAATATTATAAAAAGCATTAATAAGAATTAAAATGAGTTATAAGCATATTTCGTAATGAATTTCAATGAAGGAAACTAAAATATTAATGCATTATTTTCTGTTTTATATATCATGTAGCTTAACATCGCGTGCACTTAGGGGTAGCTTACTTCACTGTCTGGATTTCTACATTCTCTTACTTTATTTAATTTATTGATGAAGATATGTGGTGAAAAGAAATGACGTAAACTGCTAGAATTATTTGATTTCATTATTTTAATTTTTATATTTTTACAGACATATTTACGAACGTTGCTGGAATGTGGATAACGCAATATCAACACATTATCTTTTTGTCAACATTTATAAAACCTAAAATACAGTGTTTCAATTTTATATTCAATATTAATACACCAATGATTAGGTAAGAAATAAAATGGCTAAAAAATTTCTAATAATGTAATCCGACGCGTTTCCTATGAATTCTCAAAAGACTCAAAAGAGCTTGTGAATTTTAAACTTTAATTTAACATGTTGGTAGCAATATATATATATATATATATATATATATATATATATATATATATATACGATTCTTCCCATTTAAAATTTTAAAAATTTAATTCCATTAAAATTCAAAATAGTTAAAATATTGCAAATAAATAATTTATTAGATTTAAAGTTATTTCTGAATCTGTAAAACTGGAAAAAACTTAATTTTTGTAAATTTTGTTTGAAAACATTTTAGGAATATTTTTTAAAAATTTTTAAGGTCGTATGTTTTTTAAAAAGAAATTGTGTGTGAAATAAAGCGAAAATTTTAAATATAATGTATTTTAAATGATATATTTTCTCACTCAGAGGAAATTTGTGGTAATGAAACAAGATACTTTAATGAAAGAGAAAAACTATAAACCTACAGAATACAAGAAAATTTACATTTATATGAATACATTCAAGAGACAAAATTTCACATTTTACTGAACAAACAAACAAATAAATTAATAAATGTTACACAAATAATTGCAAAGTTTACATTTATATTAAAAAAATCTGACATGTTTGTGCTATTTAACATAATTTTGCTACTAAAATGAATTCATTGTTTTTAGTAAAAACACAAAACAACTTCTATTTCACAGAGAAGGAAAAAAATTAAGTTTGTCAAAAGAAAATCTTGTAAAAATGCTAAGAAATGAAATTAATTTTAAAATTTATTTCTTGCAATCCAATATTACCATCCAAACTTATGATTTTACAACCAGAATATTGAGTTGATAGTTACTATTTATATGAAAGAGACAAACATCTAAATATCAAACAGTTCTTACACACATATAAAACAGTTTTCTATTAGAATAACAGAATATAAGTAAGAAAGGTAATTTGGTACATTTTCTTAGAATATACAAGGTAATAGCTTATACACACATAAAACATTCGACACAAAATTGTATGATCAACAACATTATTGTTTGGAATGCATTAGTTTCTTTACTTTTGTTATTAATGTTGACCTACTTTCTAACGTAGAATGCATTTTGAATATTATTATTCCTTTTGTATATTAATAATATATACTTAACATATATATTACTGTACTCTTCAGAAATTGAGTAGAATTCCTGTCAAAATGGAATAAAGTTTCATTTTTTTTTTTTTACTACCTAAAACTCAATTAATCTTAAAAGATAAAATTGAAACATGTCACATTAAATCCAATTTAATCGGGATCAAATATTTTTTATTCTATTTAATACCATAAATGATTTATTTAAGATAATAAAAACAAGTTAGATAAATCTGACCTTCATCAAGTATTGAAAATCACTCAATTTTTAAGAGTGAGAGATTCGTAGCAAAGTACTACATACGAATTATACATTTTGCATTCAGCAGAGCCCAGTCACCCGAAGTTCAAATAGTCAACACTCTTTTAACATTTTTTTCTAACTCGAACCATTACTAAGAGATTACAGAAATATTTTAAAAATCATCTTATGTTGTTCTGTAAAGGAATTGTTCAAATAACACTTTTCATTAAATAAACTAATAAATAGTACTTGTATTATTAAACAGCGAAATGAATAGTGAAAACTTGGGAATATACATTTAAATGTGTATAATAGTCAGGGAAGGAGTTTTTAACATCAATAACGAGTTTAAAATGTTGTCTAACTTTGGAGATATAGTTCTAAAGTACTTTGTTCTTTTCCGTACATGACTTATGGAACATTTTATTAATCTTAAATATTTCTCGTTATTTAAGCCTAATTGAAAATTAATAATGAAAATTCTTCCAAACGTCCGTATATTAATGGAATTTTCACATGTATTGCTTTCCTATCACAGAAATATTTTATAAAAAAGAAAAATTATGTTAAAATAAATAAGTTGGTGACGTTTAAAATGATATTTTTTAGAGAGTGCATTCTTTTCTTTCTTCTCCTAATAGATT
Source organism: Latrodectus geometricus (assembly GCA_026290005.1). Classification (NCBI taxonomy): domain Eukaryota; kingdom Metazoa; phylum Arthropoda; class Arachnida; order Araneae; family Theridiidae; genus Latrodectus; species Latrodectus geometricus. The sequence continues at coordinate 37,809 of JAPDSC010019934.1, read as the reverse complement.
AATAAATTGCTTTAATTTTTGTTTTGTTGAACACTTTTAAGTATTAAAACATAGTTTATAACTTTATATGTCGAAGAGTAGAAATTTACTAATAAAAATTATCCATGGCTTTCATCCATTTTTTTAATCACTACTAAAATGTATCTAGATATAGGTTAAAACTCAATTCAGAATATATTGTTCACATGATAAATAAGATAATGCAATATTACACATTGAAAAACGTTATTTACAGACAAGAAATGACTACTAACATACAATATATACAGAATAAGATAGGAGCTGAAATTAAATTTTAATTTCAAATAATTAGCATTCTTAAAATACATTGATTTTTTACATCAATAAAATTAAAAAAAAAGTTCGGCACTTGAATACATGAAAATTTACATTTCATCGTATTTTCAAGTGAAAAGTGAGGAAGGTATATTTTTAAGAAAATTATTTTCTTACAAAAATTCATTCAGTTAAATACACTTGGTAATAAATTCACATGCAGGATAAATTATTGAGCAATATAAGGGAATTTATTTGAAAAGAGTAGTTTTAAATTAAAGCTCAAACACTTTTAGTTAGTTTTTTGTTAATTAAAAATATTTGATGTGCATTTTTAAGTTAACAGCTCAATATCAAATTCACCACACATAAAAATTTATCACCTCATCATGTACAAATATATTTTAACTAAACCTATCATGTATTCAAAACAAGAATCATTTTCTATCTTTTCACATTAATTGCATAGAATTATATGAGTAGATTTAAAAATGCAAAAATATACACTCATTTGTTAAATCGTATGCGAACAAAAACATTTCTTGTAATCATAATTATATCATTAGATAAATCATAATTTCTACACATTTTTTTTTATCAATTATCATTATTTTATAGCAAGTGCTGAAGAGGAAACATTCTGAAGAGAAATGATAATGGTTACATGAGCACGCTGGGTAAACAGCTGATTAAGAGTCTCTTTCCAAGATTTTTCTTAAGAAATTATTAAGGACAATCTAATAAAAAATTATACTTGTGCACGTTAAAAGGTATACGAACAAAAACTTTTCTTGTTATCATAATTATATATCATTAGAGGAATCATAATTTCTACATATTTTTTCTGCACCAATTATCATTATTTTATAGCAAGTATTTAAGAGGAAACATTCTGAAAGTGACTGATAATGGTTACATGAGCACGTTGGATAAACAGTTGATTAAGAGTCCCTTTCCAAGATTTTTCTTAAGAAATTATTAATGGTAATATAATAAAAATGTATCGTTTGAAATCTTATCATTTGAGAGCCCCACCTTATTATGTGATAATTTTACTTTTTATCCTGAGCTCGCTAAAATTATATAAACACTTACAATCCATTGGTAGAAAAAATCTTCCACCGCTATGATTAGTTTGAAAATCGTAACAAAAATGTTTATCAACAATTAATGTTAGTTCCAAATTTATGTCTTTAACAATTCTTTGAATCAAATTTTACTAGAAGCTGTCTATAATCATTATAAGACTTTACAAATATGCGGGAAACATTAAAAAATATATTTTTATATTAACATTGAAATTGTGATATAATAAATCATTCTTTGTTAGTTTATTAATTGCTATTATCAACACTCATCGTCATTTAATATCAGTAGCTTATTTATTTATATGCTTGTATAAATAACTGAATGCTATATTAATGTATATTTTTAGATATAAATTAAATATGCACATATTAGAGTTTTGAAAATTTTCAATCATAAATTAAATTATTGTTACAAGTGTTAATTTTTAAACAGAGTACCTTCATTTTTGTTAGAGATGGCATAATGCGATTCTAAATTTCCCCTTAAATTATTATTCATAGTTAAATTCAGAGTGAAAGCGTTATTATTTCATTGCAATAAACTAGAAATATATTTAATTACATTATCAAATAAATATATGAATCTAAGGTTATAAAAAAGTTATGTGGTTTTAACGAAGACAAAATATATCCAATTATTTTGAAAGGTGTACTCTGAAGAATTAGTTCCAATAAAGTATGTTTTAAAGAACGAATACACTGCAAGATTTCGTAATTATTTTAGTATTTAATTAAACAAACCATTTAAAAAACTTTTTATGTATAATTTTGATCATTTACTTCCTATTTTTTTGCTCAACCCTAATAAAATACTTGTGCATTTAAACATGAAAATAACCCAACTTTTAACTTAATTTTTGACAACATATATTTGAGAATGTGTATACAAGAATAAATGAAAACCACCCAATTTAACACAAAATGCAACTCATTATAACTGAGATTAGTATTTCTTATTATTCACAGGCTAACTTGCTGTCCAAACTTGATAAAGCTATTGCAAATGCTTGTAGAGCACACATGGGATATCCATAATCCATCGTAAAAACGTCTTCAGATACTCTTCCAAACTGCATAACTATATAATCGGCTAGAAATAGAATAAAATTACATTTTATTTTCGAGAAACATTTTGGAATGCTGTAAGGTATGGATAGCGAAATAAGCACATGTTACAGAGTTCAATATCTTGAAGGAAAACTACTTCTAAAATGTAATCAAATGTGAACTTATTAAGGTTGCTATATTGTGTCTTATATATAAATCATCATAGGTTACCTAAAAACGAAAGATTATCGTAAAGAGTTTCGTAATATCCACAGTGTATGCTTTTTGGTAGAGACTTTCAATTATACTAGATCTAATAGTACGTCATAAAGGTTGACAACCTGAAAACTTTCGATCATTCATTCTAATAGAAATACCTATAAGAAGCTAGAAAGCAACATCAACTTTTCTTCATTCAAGTATGGTCAAAATTGAATTTAGTATCTTTCACTTAGAAAAGAGCACAGGCTACAGTTAGTTACATATGGTTGGTATGGTATTGCCTGTAGCACGTTGAATGCTGAAGTACATTGGATGCCAGGCAATGACTTATGTTTCCTTCGGCTCAACTGCAATTCTGTCTCGCTATTATAAACACTGGACATAAACAACGATTTCCTTACAGATAGTACAGTCATGACAATGTTCTGCCGGTTGCACTATATATTACACTACAATCGTCATGAATCTATCATGAATTTATGCAACCGTGTAGCGCTATATCCGATCGTTGGATTCGTCTCAACGGCTTTGTGAATTATACATAGTTGGAATTAAACAAAAAATAAACATAGGATTGACATGGATTATTTTTCGTTTTATTTTGTCTCATAATCTGCTTTTTACCTAATTATTGTTATTGCCAATTTATGCACTTAACATACAACATAACCAAATTGTCATTAATTGTTTTTTAAAATTTAATATTTTTTTGCAACAAAGAAATTTTTACGCATAATTTAGGCAGGATAAAATTATTTTTAGAAGTTATTTGTTCTTTGCAAAAAGTGTATTACAATAATTGTCAAAAATTTTCTGATTCTACTTTTATATTTATAACAGTTATAATAATTTAGTTTCTCCATTTTTTAAAGTCTACATAAAATTTGCTCATTCCATGGAATAATTTCTAGAAGAATTTTTAAACAGCAGATGGAAAAAGTCATGAAGAAAAATTAGGGTCTATGTTATAATAAATAATGTGGTTTCAAAGAAAATTGTTGGCATTTAGGTTCACTAAGATCTGCATTTAAAAAGAACCTTTAAGTTACGAAGAAAAATCGTTATAGATATAATGGGCGATAAAAAATATTGGTTCACCAAGTTACCTTGGGGGTGAAAGACAGCTAGTTGGGAATCCCATTTATCTTGAATATTTTTTGTCAGATTTATTTTACAAAAGTATGCTTTTTATAATTTTCATCTTATAAACTTTATTTTCCTAATAGTCAATAAAATGGATGTATAATTCCCTAGAAATTTTAATATTTCTCACATTCAAATGCAAATGGAATATGCAATGATAATTTTGTGTTATAATATAATATTATATTATAAAAATTCTTTCATTATATCGATGGACACTAATGAAGTCAGAATAATATGAAATGTTAGAAAGGCACTTTGAAACTTATTCTCTTGCCTGAGCTATTATTTTTAAAATATACTTCATTGTGCAAGACTTAAAAAACATTACAGAAAAATGACATAAAACTCTCTTTCTAGTCTATTCTACTGATTGCAAAACTAAACTCATTGCAAATTTACATTTTGAAATATCAAATATTTGTTTGTTAAAAATCAAACAACTTCAATACTTTGAAGAAATAATTAAGTGGAGAAAATAGTTTTATAATTGAAGGAAGAAGTGAAGCTAATTTAAAGACTAACAAAGCTATAGAATAGAATTGAGAAGGATGAGACATAGGCATGTTTTAGCGTTACGCTTCCTAGGAGAATATTACAAGGGGGAGTGTTAAAATCCTCTGATAATAAATTCCTCGAAATAACATGCTGGAAATTCAAACTAAGTATTTTAGTATTAGTTATTGCTATGTTCATTGGTTTGTCAATTATTTTTTTTTTTCGGAATTATATGTTCATTCAGATGAGTGATTTTACAGGCAGTCTAATCATTGGAAAGTCGAAAAAAAGTTAAACTGGAAAAAGTCGAAATGTGGTTTATGAGGAAAAACATTCACTATCCCAGCAGAATTAAAGAACTGTCCTTGAAGGTATTGATTCTAATCGATTACGAATTGATACAATGATATATGACCAGTATTTTGACTTACGTTAAAAAAGGAACAGACAGCTCAAACAGAGAAATCAATGCAAGGCATGTTGAGAACTACAAGATGCTCACCGCATAAAATTTTATCATACTTTGAACACAAAGAAGGAGTATTTGCATAATCAAAATTTTAATATTTAACTCCTGTTTCTCAAAGAGGTCATATATATAATGGCAGAATATGGGCATGTTTAATAGTATTTTCCATGGTGTCATTACAAGATAAGTAATGATCAGTAGTTGGTTTGAAATATATAGATAGTGTCGATTCAGTTTCTCAAATGATTTCAGACATGAAAACAGTTCAAGAATGTGGAACATACACAACCATTTCTTCAACACTATTAAAGGAGATCAATTAGAAGACTGCGTTAGTTTTTTAGCGAAGTATCTGGTTTAGAAATGCACTCATTTTCAAAGAAGGTTCAGTATTGCCTATTAAAATACTTCCATTTGTGTGCCTCATTAGAGGTATTTAGGGAAAGATGATAAGTCTTATAGTTTACACGCTATGTAGCGGAATTTATATAAAAATCATGGTACTTTTTAATCTATTTTTCATATTAATCTATTTTTCATATCACTATTTTTCAAAATTATATCTTTTTAATCTATTTTTCATCATATTTTTAATCTATTTTTCATATTAATCTATTTTTCATGTAGTAATAATTACAATATCAGCTAATATTGTCTATGAAAATTTTAATGAATCGAGATACAATTTAATCCCCGATTTATGTTTCATGTGGTCGAAGAATCCCGCTAAATAATTTACTTTCATAACAATCCCTCGACTTTGCTATGTAGCATTAACATTTGTTCATTGGAGACAATGTTTTGTAAGGACCAGAAAGCAGAAATTTTGGATTAATTCTTTTCATGAATCAAAAACCATTAATCAAACTCGATATCAAAGACTTTCACATACCTGAATATATAAGCAGCTAGTTAACAAAATAAGGCGAACACCTGTGAATAAAAGCGACATGTTTGAATGCTCTTTGTAAGAATTAAAATAGTAATAGTTTTCAGTTTTTTATAAATAGAAATGGCAATATTCTGCTGCGCATCTGGTGGCACCTTTATTGAAGTTATGTAAGTCTTAGATTTTATTCCATCGGCTTAAATGTAGAACCTCTCAGATTTTCAAAGAAGACTAGTGACAGAACCTATCTAGCTAAAGGAAGAGCACATAAACATCCGAACTTTTAGGCGTATCTAGAGATATGGTGTCTAAAGTCATGACAGTATACATGCATTAAGTTAAGACAAGCTTGGAAAAGCAAAATAGCGGGCAGAAAAAGAAGTTCAGTGAAAGATATCAATATAAAATAAGCAAAATAGAGGACAGGATATTCTAGTAGAATGCAACATCTAAAAAGCAAACAACTGCAACAAAAGTGACCGCAGAGCTCAATCAGCACATGGATTTTAAAATGTCAATAATCGCAGTTAGAAATCACCTTCATAAACAAAGCATTTACTGCAGTGCAGCAATTCCCAAATCATTTGCCACGCATGCTATTGCCAAACGTCATTTACATTGGTATTACACTTTCATGAAACCTGGTCAATTGATAAGTGGAAGAAAGTATAGCCTGGCGAATTGTCTTTCACACTTTCTTTTTCAACAAGACGGGTGCACGCCCTTCTTCTGCACAAGTATAAATGTTTCTTTCCAACTGTCAAGCATAGAGATGGATCGATCCTGATATAAGATTGCCGTATCGTGACTTTCTGTTGGACCAATCATAATCCTGAAAGGAAGGATCACTAGGGAGAAGTATAGAGAAATTTGAACTGAATAAGTCCATTCTCTGATGTATACTTTATTTCATGCAGGAGAGGGAATTTTTGAAGATGAAAATACAGCTGGGCATATCCTGTCATAGTTTGATGAACATGAGTGTAAAGTTAAGTATCCACCTTGTCCCGCACAGTCACATGATCTCAATATAATTGAATCGTTATGGTCAATTTTAGAGCATTCAGTATGAAATCACTATCCTCCATAGGCATCTCTCAGAACTCTCACAATATCTCTATGAAGAATGGTACAATTTTCTCTAAACACTATTCAGCATCTGTATGCAGCAATTTCTAGGCGAAATCAAGCTTCATTCTATCTAATGGCTGTTCTACACCATACTAATAAAGGATTTCTTATAAATATAAGGTATTTCCATTATTTTAATAATCACCTGTACGTTAGGGTATAGATTGTTGAAAGAGATTGGTATGGAACTGATTGAACTCTTGTGTTTGTGTAAATTACATTATTAGTAGTAATACAGATTTCTCAATCCCCCAAATAGCTTACGTCATTTGTACCGTTATTGTACTAAAGCCCTACTTTATAGTTTGAGTCTTTTGAGAGGCAGACCAGATTCTCAATCTTTCTGCATACACGTAGTAGTGCAAATGCTATAAATGGGCAGGAGAAGGAAGATGATAATAAATGTAGGGATAAACTTATAAAGATTCCGGGCCAAATCCTACTGAACATGCTTAGGACATTATCAAGTAATACCCATCAACACATCATCAGCATCAACAATTTTTTCGCAAATGTTATCAGTGCAAGGAGAGGAATACACTGTGATGTGTCATTAGTTATCTAAAAGCTTTTTACTTATCACGAAAAGATGATGCAAATCTTTTAATGCAATTAGAAATTCTCATATTTTCTTCTTAAGAAGGAATATTTCATCTTATACATCTATCACATGGGTATTTCAGTTTCTGTTAATATATTCCTCTCGGTATTGTATTAGAAGTAATTTTATAATTAAAATTTTTTACATCTAGATTATCGAACAATAGCATACTTATAGATTTAATAAACTGTTAGTTTAAAAACAGAAAATATGTTTAAATTACAGAATAGCATATGGTTCTATTATATTCATGACAAATACTTTTTATTCATAAATACTATTACAACGAGAACATGTCAAAAATTAATTTTCTATTCTTTATAATAATATTTTAAAATTGAAATCATTCTCAAAAGCAAATGCTCAATCAGTTTGAAGCATTTTTTCTATTAAAAACATGTGCCTACATGTGTCACCTGGGTACAAAACTATGTATGGCTAGCGAACATGCTTACATATTTTACTATAAATATGAAATAAAACAATAATTTCTTACAGTATAAAATATATAATATTTATTGGTAATGATCAGATTAATATATTTTATATAATAGAAAGATGAAAATTGTTCGGTTTACATTTATTTCTACCTATCTATCTATCTATGTATATAGAAATAATTAAAGTACTTACTATCATTGATGTGAACAATTTGAAAGTTCTTTACCGAAGCTTGTGTAACTCTCCCATGGAAGTTCAAAACATATGATTGAGTCTCTGAAAGGAAGTAAATTTGCATATATATATATGTTACCGTGAAATACCGAAATCAGAGAATGTCGACATTCACCGGTGAATGTCAACACATACCAAAAACGTTGGTGAAAGACCGTACAATTGATTACATTTCTTGCACTTTCGGACCATCGCCGGTATATGTCGACAATCACAGACAAGCTTTGGTGGAATTTGAAAAGATGATTAAAGAGCTCGAAAAGGAGATAACAGAAGGCAAAGTCAACAAAGAGGTGCAGCCTAGAGCACGTTGTGTTTTGCTGGAATATATTTTTACGTTTTTCACGCCTGAAATATTGAGATAAGAAAATTCAAATCTGCATTTCTCCTCTCCGGATACGGAGAGATGAAACGCATATTCAAGATTCACCATTAGTGCATTGTGGATGTCGATATTTGCCGGTGTAAGTGAGAAATGAGGATATCTAGCAAATATTTCGGACATACACCAAGCGACTACGTGAATGTTGACATTCACCAGCGAATGTCGACATTCTCCAGATTTCGGACTTTCACGGTAACATATATATATACATATATATATATATATATATATATATATATATATATATATATATATATGCATGTGTGCATGTAATATTGGTATGAAATTCACAATTAATTTTATATATTTTAAATAAGATTCCCATTTTTCACTTTTCAATTTCAAATTTTCAAGATAAAGATTATTTGTATACAAAAACATTGTGTTGCTCATTAATTTATAATATTAAAGTGCTTGAATATACATATTAGGGGTATACATGGAAGCTTAGTTGTTTTTCACATCCATAGGCATACACAGATGGTACCTTAAAAATTTGCTATTTAAATTATATAACAAGACATAATATTTATGATGAGAAAAGAGGATTAGAATTTTAAGTATGATAAAAATAGTAATTACAAAATTGAGGAAATAAGCCTCATTTTCTTTGCTCCGACTGCAACCATATATGTAATTTGAACATTAATTATTTTTAGTTTGCGTCACATAGTTTTATGTTAATTTTCAAATTAATATGTTGAGAAATTAAATGGGAACTTTATTTTTCACTGCAAATAAAAAATGCTTAGACATTTATCATAATGACAGGGGATCAAATAAATATTTAGGAATTGTAACTGCAGTAGTCTAGTGTTTTTGTTTGTTTCTATTTTGGAATCATTACATTGTTGGGAAATGAGTCTTAATTTAAAAGTTTTATTAAATATATACTATAAATATATTTATAATATCGTAAATAATAATTCAATGAATTTTGAGAAGTAGCTTGTAACTCTGGCCTTACTCAAATGGTCCTCTTTTAACAGAATATTGAAAGCCATCATGCATGTTAATATATAATTTTCTATTGTTCTTTAAATTGATTGAAAATGTGAAATTAGGGATGTAAATACATTTAATAGACATAATACTCTAATATTAAAATTATTTTAGTTATTACAAATTTTAGGATTCAAATTATTATATATTAACAATTTAAATTGTATATTTAAAACTATTTTATTTTAGTTATTAAAATTGTTGTATTTTACAAATTTCGGATAAAAAATATTTAATTGGATTCCGGTTTTGACTGTCAAAGATTCACTTATTTATAGTTTGATATAATCACATATATTATAAGAATAAGTTAGATATGAAGAAATATACTTTTATTTTCTTTGATCCTAAAGCACTAGGGATTTTTAAAATACTATTAATGATAAATAAACGAAAAAGAAGTGAAGTAGGTATTAAATAATGGGAATTTTGAAATGCTCTATATGTTTTTAATTAAGAAATTGAAATATACTTCAAAATGATTAACAACCAAATTTTTATTTTTTTTATTATGATGCATAAAATGCTGAAGTAATTAAATATAAATATATATAAAAGAAGTAATTAAATATATATCATATTTAGTACTTATATTTTTTAATGAAATATTCTGCAAGGCACTCTATCAAGGATCATTTCCACCATACAGATTTTTATATCACTAAAGTGCTTGGAAAACTCTGAATCGACTGAGAAATTATTAAATTTATTGCTTTAATAAACACTTTTAAGTGATGCGTTATCGGTAAGTGATAAATGTAAATAAATAAATAAATACAATGCACACATACACAGTAAATGCATGAGTAATAAAAATATATTTAACCTGAACAAAATATTTATTTTCATGATAGCAAACATATTGAAAATAAAGACAAAATATTTAAGAGAGACGAGTTATAAAACAACTAGTAATAGCAATCACGGTTATGTAACACAACAAACTTCCCGAATGTTGGGAAGATCTTGTTTAATTCTTACAGAAGACAAGCTATAAATAGATCGTAAAACGTCCAAGATCAAGAAAACAAGAAGATTAACGATCTCATGGTCACGATCACCATGGATGATATTCGGTAAGTTAATGTTGATAAAAATACATGACTGCGGAAACCTCGCATGCTCTATGAAGATGTAACACCATTAAAGGGGATATTGGTAATTAAAATGTATATTAAGTAGAGATAAAATTGTAACATAAAGTTACCATCATTCCAGACTGGTGTTTTATTGTGCAATTCCAGCAAATTTTCCATGTTTTTGGATTTCCACTTCTCCAGCAAACCTTCCCCTTCCTAATGTGAAAATAATTTAGAAATAATCACTAAGCTAATGTATAAATGAATATTCCTTCATATAAGAATAAATGGTTACATTTTTTTAAATAAAACGTAACTTATTTTCAAAATCTGCATTGTAAAACAAATATAATAAATTTTTCAAAATTAATACAAAGTACTTTACATTTTAGTAGTAATTTTATTAATTCAGAAGTAATTTTATGAAAAATTCTAATAAAGTTATAAATAATTTTTTTAATTCTATTAAATTCTATTAATTTAATAAATTCTATTAATTTAATAAAATTAAATTCTATTAAAGCAGGATAATTTTTTAAATTATATATTACTGAAGATTATAATGTTTCATAAATTTTCTATAAGTTCTTTATTACTGTTGAAAGAGTTTTTATATTGGTTTAATGCATGCATAAATAATATATGGCTGAAGAGATTGATTAAAATGTTATTAAAAATTTTATTGTTGGAAAAAATGATTATTTAAACATACGTGCAGTTTTATTTACATTCAATTGAAGTTAGTTAAATTATTTCTATTAAAATAATTGTATTTAATAATCTACTTATCGCTGTAAATTAACATTAGAAAATGTTAGGTATTATATAATATAATTGAAAATGTTTATTTTCAAATATATTATATAATAAAGAGATTAATTTCTTACCTTCATTAATTTTTTATTTTATAAACATAAATATGTTTCGTTCTTGTTGAATATATCATCCGCATTCCTTGATATTTTACACATTATATGCAAAAATTATGGTAAATAAATCTCTTGTTTAATATTAAATTTTTTTAAAGTCAATACTATGCAAACACACCATATATTATTAATAACAAAATATAAATATAGTCAACAATAAAATATAATGCATCAATGAAATACTTCGACAAACAATTCAAATATAAAATGCAATTGTAAAAATATAAATGGAAAGTTAACTTAAAATTTTAACTTCGACAAATCAAATTGAAACTAGAATTTTATCTTGATTTGATTTATCCTTTTATGGACTAAGCTAATTCGATCAAGACTTATAGCGTGAACTGGATTTCACATCTTTACAAATATTTACATTCGAGATGAGAGAAAAGTACACGAAATTTTAGAACATCAAAAATTATATCTCGATAAAAATTGTATTTTATCTGAAAAAAAATTGCATCTTAGCCAAAGTCTCAAATTATATCTTGTATGAAATGGAATGAAAATTCGATATCTGAAACAGTTGAAATATTACATTTGTATTTTTTTTCGTTTCACATAATGTGTATAAATTCACTTTTATATTTCTTTAATGCATTGTTCATAAGATATATTTTTTATCTGTATTTATTAGATACAAATATAACTGTACAATACTTACAACACTTGATTTCATTTCAATTCTTTTATTTTCATTGTTAAGAGCAGGGAGTATTATAGACATCTTTCTAGGTCCCTTAAATCCAAGAACATTAGTTTCCTAATAAATAAATAAATATCATTCCAATTTAAGTGTGATAATTGAAGGTTTATACATTTTTACATGGAAAGGAATATGTTGATAATATTTTCTTAAACATATTCTTAATTAAATGGAAATAAATTTCTTCCTTTCTGATTACTCTGCCGAGATTTAGATTGGTGAAAACTATTTAATTTTCCAACATATAATACAAAAGAATATTTTTATTTCTTATTAATTAACTCCTTATTATTAACTCCTGATTAATAATTAAGTTAATAATTTTTGCTTAATAATTAATTTTTGTTTAATCTGATTAATAATTAAGTTAATAACCTGATGAAAATTTTTTTTATCAGAAGTTAATTTACAAACTCTTAGAAATCAATACACTTAATAAATTAGGCATATGTAGTTGATTTCTTTAATAATTTTCCATCTAATTATTAAGTTCCTTATTTCTGCTTTAAAAGCTAATTAGACTTTATAATAAAAGAAACAACGAATGCATTTTCAGTTTTTCTGCAAAAACTAAAATTATTTTATTGTAAAACGTTGGTAGAAGGAAATGAAATGATGTTAACAATCAAATTAAGTGAGATAATATGAATGGAAGAAAGTTTCTTACTTCCAACATCTAAATGAATCTGATAGTATATTGTTACGTTTCATTATTTTAAAGAATATTTCCTTTCCTTTGAATAAAACATGTTGTTTTCAAAAATAACTGGTTTCGGTTAATTGATTCTGTTATGAAAAATATTTGTCATAAGGAATTTTCAGTAATAGATGGACGATAAACAACCAACTTTATGATAGGTAAAACAACGGTGTCAATGAGGTTTTAAAACAATGTGAAAAATGTTGCCATAAAACATCCATTAATTCACAAAGCAGAGTGATGATAAGCAAAAATAAATAAGCTAAATGAAATTCAACTTCCATGTAGTATATGTACGGGATGGTTGCCATTACATTTTGTCAAAACAAATAAAAAATAGTCAATAGATGACTGAAAAGGTTTATCTTGTTCCCACTGGCTTGAGAATCTAAGTACTTTGCTGGACAATCATAATGCAACCGTCAGAAAGAAACATGATAAACATGTTAAACTTACATCTTGCGTTTGAGACGATGAGATAAGTAAATCATTAACATTGCAGTGTATACGCACATCATGAGTGACTAAAGAGCTACCTGCAGGCGCCATATAAAGGAAGAAGATAAAGATTGCATATTTAAAGTGTGACAATTGTTTTTTTATTTTTTAAATTTAATTTGATTTTTTTAATTGCGAGAGCTAACTATGCTTTGAAAAAGTCGTCAAGCGTCTTTAGAGAAAATTTCCGAATTCAATCGAGGAAAAATAGTACCCTATTGAAATTATTGATTATCCAGAAGAGAAATAAGGGATTGAGTTGGACGAAATCAAACAATTGTGATGTGAATATGTAATCGCTGGAGCAAGAGGAAAAGGTAAACCGACGTAACCAATCGCAGCCATCTCCTTGCATCTCTGCACATGTTAATAGGTATATTTTATGTATGGAGTGATGGATCGCTCGACGAATGGATCGCTCGACGAAAAATCACGAATCATAACACAACAAATTCAGTCTATTATGCTTCCTTCTATATACACTCATACCATTTGATATCCTTCGCAACTTAGTGGAATGGTCGGAAGGCATGCATTGCTTCGCTTACCCTTGACTCAAATCCACAAATGTTAGTGCCGTCAATGAGAAAATGAACGATGGACATCGACGATTTAATGGAACGAAATCTATTGGATGAAATAACAATGGAATGGAATGACATTATCCATGTCAATAAATTTACTGCTGAATCCAGGTTCTACTTGAAATACCATGGTGGTGTGATTTAAGTCTGGAGACACTATAGTGAGAGACTGCTGAACCGTAGTGTTATACATCGCCACATTGATCCTATACCTGGTATTATAATTTAGGGTGGTTAAAAAAAAAAAAAAAAAAAAAAAAAAAAATTACTGGAGTTCCCTATAGCATTTTTTTAGTGTGCCTTGCTGGTGCAATGAATAGAAAACTGGAAGGTATGCTGGAGCAACAACAATGAATAACCAGGGTTACATCACAGAGGCATTAGAAATTGCTTATTCAAAATAACTAGAAATGTAATGCAAGCAGTTATTTAAATTCAAGTTTTCATTTGAAAAATTGATGAATTTGATTGAATTTCTTAAGAAACAAATGACGTGTTTCAAAAAGTTAATCAACATTATAGAAATATTACGACTATTCCTCTAAAAAATCTCACAATTCTTTAAAACTGAATATGCAGACAATAATAAACAGTATAGAATAGAAAAAATTGAAAAAAGTAATGCTGAAATTGTTTTTATTAAATACGATATAGCTTAAAATTATTCTGGGTGAGGAAGTCTTTAATTTACTGAATAGTGGTAAATTGAAGTTGCAAAAAAAAAAAAAAAAATGTTCAAGAGAGAAATTGAGTTCAAGGTAATATTTTCAAGGTGAAAAGGATCGCTTAAAAATAAAGCGAAATGGAATTTGAAGAGTTTTCTAAAAATATCAAATTTACAAATTAGCCTCAATATAAAGTTATTTGTAATTAAATCTAATTATAATTAATATATTTCTAGTTATAAGTTAATCAACAGTGGGTGAATGTTGATGAAGTTAGTTAAATGTGCGTTTATGCTGAGATCCTAATTACAAGTTCAGCTTCCTGAAGCATATCAAAAGGCAAGTAAAGTGGCTCAGTGTTCATCTTAATAGCATTTATCTTTCTATAGACACTTGCTTATTTTGTATATAAGAAAGACAATATCAAATATGATAAATGATAAAAATTTGAATATAGTTATGTGTCAAGCTTACATCCTACCTCAAAAGAGAAATTTTTAAGCTGAGTTCGGGAATATTTTTCAATAATAATTAATTTTATATTGAACAATAAGAATAGTTTATCTTATTAACTGCTATAAAAATATATAGATGCCTGAATTTTCCATTTATGAGTCTCACTTTGTTTTAGTACAGTTTCCAATTTATTTACATATTGAAAATGGCTGTCATCTTATATTTTTTGTTTAATATCTAGGAAAGAGACACTTATAAAAGGTGGAGTGTTCTTAAATGAAGGAGAATAACTTTAAATGCGCATAAAGATACGTAAGTAATGTCGAATAGGAGCGATGATCAGAAATACAGAGACATAATTTTTGGTACGCAGTTGGTAGCATCTGAATATTGCAAGTGATAACACACACACCCTCATGCTGCTTACCGAGTGTACTGATATCTTGAAGTGAAAACTGCCTTTTTTGTGAAAAAGAATGCTGAAAATGCCCGAAAGACTCTTGCAGGCCTTCAAATTTCTCCCCTAAATACTCACATGTTAAAACTGCTTTCACTTGATCAGTAAGTATTTACCATCTGCGCATATAACCATAAATTGCATGAGAGATACCTTTTAAACATATTTTTATTTACTCTATAAATTCAAATGTTCTTTTAAGGTTTTAGTTGACAATATAAAATATAAATGAGTTTTATACAATATTTTCTTATGTTATTAAGTTATGCATAGTGTATTAAGCTTTGTAACCAATAGTCAATATGATTCTTTGTCAATATGATTCTTCATCAACATTGTCAATATGATTCTTTTCTTTATTAACAGTTTTCAATTTATTGAGTAATTTTTGAAACCAATATATTTTTATTAGGAGCAGGATATTTTGAATAAGGCTAATTTGTAAAATTGATAGTTTTAGAAAACTATTCTAATTCCATTTCGCTTTATTTTCAAACGATCCTTTTCACAATCAAACAGGTATTAGATGCATAAATTTAATTATTTCTTAAATTACATTATATAACATCAGCTCCTAAAATAATGCTAATAGATATTTCTATTTGTTGAAAAAATATATTAGTAACATTAATTTGAATTTTATTATATTATTCAACGATCCATATATTTGTAATGAAATAGTCTGCAAATAATTTATGATTTTCACTCATTTCAACAATAAAATGTAATTTTTTTATAAAGTTTTATTAATTCACACATTACTACTATCCCCTTATTTTATATAAACTATTATTTAGTTTCTTGCAGTTTAATTGCAAAATAGCCTAGTTTTAATGATGAATAAAATTTTAATAGTATTTAAATTATTTTAGCTTGTGAAAAAAAAATTTCAATAAACATAATTTTCAATGACGTTAAAAACTCATTAACTCTGCCAAATAAATTTTTGAATCTGTTAATAAATCAATAAACATTAAATATATTTTTTATTCCATATGATATTCAAACTTTGCATTACATGGTAAACAATACATAGAATTTTTTAAAATCACTCAGCCTTTTTTCTGTAATTGCTTAATAAATTAGCATTATTGTATATTTTTTTAGGCAGGCGGAACAGTTTTTAAACAAAAAAAGAAACTTTTAACGCATAGAAAAAGTAATGCCTTAATGTGCGATAAATTCTTTTTTCCTCATTTGAATATTATGTTACTAATGTGTGTTTTCCAAAGTTGTTAATGAGTTTGAAAATTATAACTTGCATATACTTAAGCCTTGTTTAATGAGGGGCTTAGCAAAAATAATTTAAAACGTATTTGATCTTTTTTTTTCATAAATTTGAAGAGAAAAATTTTTTTTATTAATTATTATATTTTTTATACTATTTTTATGAATATTGAATATCATTTGTATACATCATATTTAAGAATTTGTGTCTCAAATAACTCAACGTAACTTAACAAAGTTCGAGAAAAACAGAAAACAGAATGATGAAAAAGAACAACTCACATATGCAACCAAAGCTATTTCGCATCTGGAATCCTTTTCGGCGTTGATTCTTTTCTTGGGATTGAATCCAGCATCATAAACAGTGAATACAGTCCCCAAGAGATTCGATCTGCGGATAAAAAGAAGAAGTTAGTCCTTTAATGATAAACAAAGAAAATTCCATTAAATGTAATAGTGGCAGAAACTGCTTTCATAGTAGGATGGAAAACTAATGGGATTCTATATTTACTCAGGAATTGGCAACATCAAATATAGTTGAAACTTCTGAAACAACTCAGATGCATGGATTTTTCTTGTTCCAAAAGGGAACAAGGAAAATTTGAACATATTAAAATTATAATGCTTGGATAATATCTAATTATTGTACTCCTGGATATAAAGTGGCAGATAATGTTATATAACATTTTAATTGAAGACTTATTAATTTAGAAAATGATAAGAAACTGAAACGAATAACCATTATTTCAAAGTTGAGTTTGATTTGTCGTCCTAAGATTAATTCTAATATACGACGACTATGCCCGATGGAACCTATAGTTGACGCGTAATAGAAGTATTTCAAACATGCGCTAGTTTAAAGTTCTTCACAAGATTTCTTGAATAAAGTTCAGAGCTTTTATCAGTCAGCAATCTTCTCAGCTACTTATAATTCCGAGTTAGTATTATCTAAATATTGTATAGTAGTTATAACAAGCAGCAAATTTGATAGGAAAAATATTTCTTCTTACGTATCTTTTTATATCTAATAACACCTACAATATGTACGCGTGTGAATGAAATATATGCATAAATATAATTAGAAATTTTCCTTGATTTTATCATACACGCTAATAAATATTTACACGAAATTTCTCCATTTTATATAAAAATCACTGCCGCTCAACCTGTCTAGTGGTTAGCGTACCTAAATACGGATGTGTGGGACCTGGGTTCGAATCCTGGCTCGGGCATGAATGTACTTTCTCTCTCTCTTTCTTGTCTTTGTCCTTTATTTGTGTGTAAATGGTTGCCTACCCTATAAACGGGTACCTATGGCATGTGTGTACTGAGGAAGTCGGACTGCACATGAAGTATGGTTCAGTTGGAAAAGTGGAGCAGCGCACCCCATATTGCCAGCCCGGCTGGCACACAACAAAAACAACATATAAAAATCAATATAATAAAAATGACTATTAATAATAAATATTATTTATCCTTTAGTGTGAGCATTAAATATTAATGACTATACATTAATAAAAACACTTCATGAAATGAGATTTATCATAAATTCTGTCAGTTATGAATAGGTAAGATTGAGCTATATCAGAAAAAAATTTAGGGGCATTATTTTATGCAGATTACATACAATTTAAGGGTTTATGATTCACGTTCATTTGCAAAGATTTGAAGTATTGCTTTTTTTCATAAAGATAAGTATTAAACATCATATGGGTTATTATTTTGTGAAAAACTAACCTTTGTCAAAGACTAAGTATAAGAAGTAACAAAATATAAAAGTACACCACTGTATCTTTGGATACCAAGTAAAACGTCTGTATTTTTGAAATATTATAATTTTTACTTAAAACTTCACTATTATTCAAAGTTTCAAAATTAATTCAAAGAGCAATATTGTGAAACATAGAAGACAAACAAGTCCAATTTAATTTGCTAAGTGAAAATAAAATTCCAATTTAGTTGCCCAGTGAAAATTCAATTTAACCAAATGTATAAGATACCATTAAATGATTTGTTACGTCACAGATATTTATATTCTTTCTACCCAGTGTTAAAAAAACTTAATAAATGTATCCAAAAAAGATATAGATATTACATTTATTTAAGTATTTAAGAGAGAAAATTTAAGTATTTATCAAATTATTATGAGTAATAATAAATTATTTAAATGAGAAAGATCACAGATAGAAACACCAAAATATCTCAAAATGTAGTATTCAAGTACATAGAGACAATATCAAATCGTTCTAGAGACAAAAAAAAAAAAAAAGAGTTTTTCAGTAATAAATATTTTTAGAACACTCGATTTCTATCATAATAATTAAAAAACACTTACTAGTCTTCTTAATATATTATGAAATATGGTCATCAGACAGTTTTCTCAAGCTTTTGAAAATTACTTTTATTTTATTTGCAGTTCTAATATGAGATAGAATTAAGTAAATTTATAAACTTCGAATTAATTAAAACTATAAATTTATGATTAATTGATAATCTTAAATTAATATGATTATATATTAATTAAAATTATAGATAAAAAAATACATTGAACATAAATAGGTTTATATTACAGGCTCAGGCTCGAAAAATAATATTTTAGATTGAAAAAAGTTAATAATTTTGCTTTCTATTGAGGCTTTTCGAGGCAGATTTTACAAAATATAAAATTTTGGATCTACTGTTTTTATATTTAAAATGTTTTATTCGCATTGGATATATAGTTTTCTTATGCATCTTTTTCAGTATATCCTTTAATCTAACCAACTTCAAGTTAGTTAGGAAACAAGTGCTTTGTTTTTCAAGACACGTTTGGAATGTTAGATTGTGCAGAAAGTATTAGAAATACAGCCTTCATGATCCTCCAATGTTGGAAAAAGTCCAAAGTTCGAAAACTTTAATCTTAGAGCTTATTTTTTCGCTTAAATATTTTGAATTCTACTCAAAACATTTACCTCAAGACCTTTTGAGAGCAAGATATAAATTAAATAAAGGCCTTAAATAATTTTTTATTAATTTCTTGATAACATATATGCATTAATGTATTTCAGAGAATAATTTGGATAACAATATAGTAAAATTTCTATAAAATATCCCAAAAGAATTGTATATTAATTGAGGACAGTGCGTTCTTATTGAAATTCTCAAAATGTGGGTTGTGAAATGTTGCAACTGTTTAGGGTCATTTTCAAAAGTATTTCCGAATGAAATAAAAATCAGATTCAAAATCTTACAATAATGCAAAAAATGTTGACAAAAAGTGATTATTTTCTGAGGTTTATTTATAATTTATTTGTGTATCTTGTTAAAAAGATGTGAGACTTATTGAAGTATCTCTTATCATTCTCCGACCAGGAAGTTGAGTGTTTAACGCGTTCTATTTTTGTTCAAAGTGAGCTTGTCCCCCATCATTCACAAACATGATGCATGGAATAGTTACAAACCTCTATTCAAATTCTAGGTTCCAATTAACCTAGCCCAGATTTTCAAAAAGTGAATATAAGATAACAATCAA
This sequence comes from Latrodectus geometricus, assembly GCA_026290005.1. Classification (NCBI taxonomy): domain Eukaryota; kingdom Metazoa; phylum Arthropoda; class Arachnida; order Araneae; family Theridiidae; genus Latrodectus; species Latrodectus geometricus. Next base: position 17,571 of record JAPDSC010019934.1, on the reverse strand, counting down.
ATCATTACCATTGCGTAGAAATTGAATAGACATGAACATGTTTTTATTTATTAAAAATTACACATTGTTACACAATTCTGCAAGAGGAAGAAAGAAAATAAAATTAAACACCTTTAAGAAAGGAGTTGTTTTACTTGAAATTTAATATGTGTACTGCCCAAGAACAGATTAAAAAATGACTAAAAACCCAAGACTATCAGTAATGAATTATTGCAGCTTGAATGTTCAAATTAGTAGTCGATGAAACCAATAGTCACAAATATTTATGATTTTGTACTTCTGCTAGATAAAAAGTGATAAAAGTTTCATATGTTATCCTGTGATACATTCTGCTAGGTATTCATTAGCTGTTTTGTTAGATCTTCAACAATTTGGGTTTTCCAAATCTGGTGTCCTACCATGTGTTGATTGGTGAGACATCTGGTGGCCTTGCAGGCCAAGGGTGGGTATTAAACGTATTAAAACAGTCAGTCATTAGATATACAATTCGTATAGAACATAACATTAACTTATTGAAAACTGGCCTCAAGATGACTTATTGTTAAGGGGCGTAAGATAAAAATCATATTACACTATTAAAGTTGTATCCTGGATGATTAGAAGCGGTTTTTAGCCCATACCAAAATACATCTTATGATTTTTTAGCCTTAAAATCTAATAATTGCAGCAAAAAAATAGAATATTAAAATAAATATTTTAAAATAAATATTAAAATAAATATTTTAATATAAAGTAAAATATATATATAACTCAATCTTCACAGCAATAATTAAAATTATTTCTCGTTAAATGTAGGAAAATGCTATTAGAGTTGCTATCATTTTCTCAGCAAAGTTTTCACTTATTTGGCATTTAAACCATCTATTTACCCCTATACATGAGTAGTTTCCTTGATTTCAAATCCCAGAGGATCCAAGAATAATTAAGAAGGGATTCTCTGGGAGCAATTTGTAATTCTGAATGATAATACAACTTAAATTGAGTTTAAATATATAAATATTTAAGAAAAGCTAATACTCTAATGTCTAATATATTTCCATTTGAATAATATGGAAGTAAAAGGAGTTTCTATGATGCAATTTTTAAGAAGATATTAATATTTAATATATGTTATATTGATCCAAACGAAACTGATTTTAGTTCTGGAAACAAACATAAGAAAATATAAAAATAATAGTTTAACAATGTATATGAAAGTATAACTAATAAAAGTATTAATTTTTTAAATTAAAGTGAAGCTAATATCGTATGATAAAAAATATATATATATATATAAGTTACGTTTAATTTAATAAAAGTTATAGTAATAAATAACTAAAAAATTATTGCACCTAAATTAAAAACTTTTTAAATTGCTTTCTAAAATTATTTGAGCACTGTGCATAAAAGATAGCCAAAAAGAGAGAAAATTTTCATGTAGTAAATTATTTTGTTACGTGTCATCTTAAAATCTTTAAATGATTTTGTGTAATTAGAGTTTTGAAATGTCTATTGGTGACGACCCCAGGAATACAATTTTAACACATTCACCACACAGGTATACTTCTTTAAAGTGACCTGATAAAAATTTTATAATGCATTTTTTATCTACATATAATAAAATACACCGATAAATTTGATAGATAAGTGAATTAGTGAGCATTATCATGAAATGACAACAATTTATTTATGATTCTGGCGCTTCCATACAAAATATTTTCTCAAGAAAAGAGCTATTGAAAGAGAAACGTGAAATTTAATTCATTATTTGATATCAATTTCAATATAAAAGAATAGAATAGAGAAACTTATCAATATGTTTAACAATTCAAATGAGGTCGCATCTGACTTTTGATCCAATGGAAGTGAGTATATGTATCGGATTTTTTATCTTCTATTTTACAAATCAAGGGGATCGTCGAATGGAGCTCCTTTAAAAGTCCTCTGAAACATTTATTTCAATTTATTTTATCAAAACTGAAGGAATCTTAGTTACATTTACAAAATATAAACTAATTTTCAGTTGTTGCTCATCTTAGTCTATGTTACCAAAAATAAAGGGCTTCGAAATTTTCACTCAAAGCTGACTCTAGACAAGGAGACGAATATATTTTGTAATCGAATCTAATTTAACCCATACTGCATATCTAAGCAGTCATAAAAGTAATTCATATTCTTCAGCAAGAATGGAGTAAAATAATCTTTCATGAAAATCAATTATAGAACTACTGTAGAGGATAGTCAAATCAAATATCATTATTCCCAAAAGAGATAGTAAGTGTAATATAAACGGGATAATACGTGGTAAGAAGCAAAATAAATGAACTTTTCATGGATGAAAATGAAGACAGAAGATATCGCCAGTATTCTTATAAATATTTCGAATAAATTTCGTTTCGCCAATTCTTTTTTTTTTCTTGGCAAAAATTTACTAAAATTTTATTTTTATTAGATACTCAGAACTCTATTAAATATATGTTGAAAAAATGCATACCGATAATAATATTTGCGCAAAGAAAAAAATGGGCAATTTTTAATTAAATCTTACAATTAATGTGTACAATTCTAATAAATTGCATTAGACAAACTCAAACAATTTGATTAAGTAAATAATATTACAGTAACTATAATTATTTTAAATAAATCAATAATTTTTAGAATTATAATTCAATAATTTATTTTAAAAAATTAAAATGAAGCAAATTATGAAAAAAATTTCAAATTTTCACATAATTTGTGATTTATATTTTGCTAGATTAACTAATCAGGAAAATAAATAAATCCAATTAATGCAGATTTACTATTATGAACGTAAATAAATAATTGGGTATTGATGTGTTCACAATAAATTCATAGTTGAATGGCATTCGTAAGCGAATGCAAAATCGCTTCAGCGAACCAGACGCAACCAGAGGGTTTTCCATTTCAAAACTCTATTGTTGACTACAAATGAATGTCACGAAAATATGGTATCCATATTTATGAGGAGAAACGTAGTTTAGTTATGAATAGGGTATTGTGTATAATTATATATATATATATATATATATATATATATATATATATATATATATAATTGTAAAATACTGTAAATAATTGTATTTATAAATCAAGAAACTAATAAAAACAATCCTGAGAAGTGTAAAATATAATCAAATGAAAATTGAAAATAGAATTGAGAAAAATATTAATAAAAAAAATCCCGAAATTATTCAAACAAATTAAATAAATTTGTAGTTAAATGATGAAAAAAGAAATTTATTGCAAATAGGGAGGCGTATTTTATTTATACGTGGGATATTGTTAAATTATATACATATAATTGTAAAATACGTAAACAACTACAAAGCAAGAAATTATTAAAAATAATGTTGAAAAGTTTAAAATAAAGTCGAATTGAAAATTGATATTGAATAAAAATTTCCCAAAATTAATCAAATATATTAAATAACTTTTAGTTAAAATAGAAACAAGAAATTTTCAAATAGAAGTACTCAGTTTAATTATGAGTGGGGTGCTGTTAAATAATATATATTTATATATAATTGTAAAATACAGTAAATAATTAAATTTTTATGCAGACAAGTAATAATTGAAAATAGTATTGAAAATTGTAAAATAGTGTCGAATGAAAATTGAATATTTCAAAAAAATCTTATAATTCTTTAATATTTCAAAAATTCACAAAATTATTCAAAAGATTAAATAATTTAGTGTTTAAAATATTTAAAAGAAATTTATTGCAAAGAGAATAACATAGCTTACATGTGAGCGTGGTATTGTACAGTTATATATATTTATATAAAACTGTAAAATATCGTAAATAAATGAAAGAAATTTATTGTTAATAGAAGTAATTAACTTTAAGCAGAATATGTGAAAGAGCATATAAAATTTTATTGGTATTTTAAGCGATAAATCGATTTTCATTGGGGTATCATACACTGTGACTTTAGATGTCAAAGAATCGTTGTTTGATTTAGAATAAATTGAAACAAAATGTCGTATAGGTTTAAAGTACATATGATGCACATTAATTTCTAAACTGGAGTCACTATTTTGGTAATGTTCTGCTTCTGTGAAAGTTTTGCTATCCAGGCACGAAAGCAATAAACTTGAACTTTCTTTTCGTGCTTGTTTCTCCGTTATATGAAGGAGGTTGTCCTTAAGTATTAGAAAAAGTTAACGAAACATTTAATAAGTATAATTAAAGTGAATTCCCAAAAACTTAAAAGAGCTAAATTAAAAATATAATAACATTCAAAGGATGATTCAAAATTCAAAGAAAATAAAATGAATCGAAAAAGAAGAAAATATAATTTACCTTAATTTACCCACAAATGATTCACCTCCTCTTGAAAGATCAGTTGGATCAGTTGAGATCAGATAATTCGAAGTGGCACTTTTTTTTCTCTTCCTCGCAGCCAACAAAAAGACCTAAAAGCAGTCAAAAAATACATCCATTGAAATATATTTCCCAGAGAAAAACATTTATTTACTATTTAGATTTAAAAACCATTACAATGATTACATGAAAAATCTATGAAACATTCTTAGCGAGGATTATTGGATTATTCATAGAACAGCATGCAAGAACTTTTCAACAAAAATACAGATATTCTGAGTGACCCTAATGGCTTGTTTTCTCTTTTAGAATGGAATTACTTTTTTCTTTCCAATGATAGAGTAAAAGCATTTCTATGCAGTATAAACGTTGTAGTAATCTGGGTAATGATTTGGACAATGTTTCATTATTTTGAACAATTCAAAATGTTTTGCTTACATTCTATTTACCCATTTTTAGGCATGAAAGTTTTGAATGAAATTTAATTATTTCATTTCAGATTTTTAGTAAATTATGCATTTTTGTTGTTTTTTAGAACTAATTAATAATCGCAAGTTTAGAATTCTTATTGGATTAACCCAGTTTCTCTTCAAATTCTTTTCTTGTAACAATGAAAATGGATCTTGTTTTATGTATAGAATTTAAATATCACTTTCATGGTCAAAGTATTGTAAATAAATAAGAAATATATTAAAAGCTTGAGATTGAATTCAACTCGGAGAAAAAAGTTACATTAATTAATGACAAGCTTTTTATAAGAGTTAATTTTCTCATTTTTATACGAGCAACATTAACCGATTTTAATCAAATTTTTATAGAAAGTTCTGATTTTTCCATTTCATTCACGAGAAGGATTGAAATACTGATATTAGAAACAATTTTAGAATTAAGAGAAGTGTGTAAATGGTTGGTTTGTTGTCATTGAACATTCACTTTTTGCATGTTTATTGAGAGTTTTATAGAGTGTATATCAAATATTGTCTAAATGTTGGATTATGTCTTATAAATTCACATAATTAATAAGACATGAGCTCATTACTTGTTTTAGGGCCCCATTGATTTAAGGGCACATTTAGTCTGGTAACTAAGGGTGTTAAATATTTTAATATGTTAACCATTTATAACTTTTAAAACACCTGAACAGATATATGTATTGACTGATTATGATTTCAATGGTTAATAAAACTATATCCAAAGCTAATTTAAATCCCTTATCTTCTAAGTGAAAGTTTCTTGCAATTAATATGAAGTATTATACAGAGTGATTACAAATAAATATTCCAACTTTGGAAGCTCTATAGAACTTTAGATCATTTTCACATTTTGGGAAAAAGAAATAAAAAATAATATTATGAAATTTCTAATAACATACAGTTACACGTTTTTAATGTAACTACCAGGCATTGACCAATAGAGCTGTTGCCCGTTAAAAGAACCTTTCTTCAGTGAACTTACTAAACCAAAGGGAGATATTCCATATATTGGGAAAGTGGATACCATATTTATAATAAAATGATTTGAAAAGTAGTAACAGATTCAATAATTGCTAATTCAATTATGCAGAATTATGCTTTTGTCATCTTGGGGAGAATTTTTTAAGTGAACTCCCATGGGACTACGATGGTTGTCCCATATCCTACCATAACAGCATGGTTTATCAATAAATAAATAAATGACATAAAATTTCATAACTTCACATTTAAAATGTGAGTTATTTTCATGTATTACCACAGTGTAAATGTTCCCTATTTTTATTGCCCAATTAGGAATATTCAGAATGCGTATTCTGATCATTTGTCTTGATATATATCATGTTTTCTTGATATCTTCCTAAACTATTTGATGCTGTATATAACCGAACAATTAAATAATGGGTAATACGCATGCATTACGGATTGTTTCAGTCAAAAGTCATTCTCAAAATTTAAGCTTTATTAATATTTACAACGGTTTGAGATTGTAATTTCAAAAGATCAAATATATAATAAATCTCAACTCATTCATAAAAACTCCGGACTAAAATTGGGTTGACACATGAAATTAATTACTGTGTTGCATCATGTAAGAAGTTTTTTTGAGACAGTCATATCCATTTTATAGGAGTTTTTGTAACTTTTATTGTTATGTAGCCGACCTTCTGTGTACACTAACATAAAAGTCAAATGCAAAACTGTTTCATTATACGTTAGACACGTAAGCGTAAAAAGTGTTATTCATGAAAAGTTTATCATTTCCATCCTTATAATTAGTAAAACTAAATTTAATTAGACAAATAAACTGATTTCAATATAGTTTTTAATATAAAATAAAATGGCAGTATTTTTATAAATAAATAAATTACTATTCAGATATAAATATTACAACGTTAAAATATTAGTGTTTAGTAAAATTACCACAGAAACTAGTTCTGATTACTTAATGATATGTTTTTGTTTCCTAATTTGAATAAAAGTATTAAGTTTGACTTTCAGCTTTTTTTAGTTACTAATGATTAATATTATAAGAAGTAAAAAAAGACATTAAACTGTTATAAACATTTAAAAATAAACTTAGCAGTTTTCTATAGTAATTCAGAAATTAAAATAAAATGACAAAATGGTTTAATTTTTAAACAAGTATAGTTAGTCTAACCTTTCGTCCGTCTTGCCTCTCTAAGTGGAGAAAATAAGTAGGAAACATTCCACGGTCCATTCCTTTCTTATCTCTTGTGATTCGACATCTCACAGTTAAACCTTGAGGGCAAGGTTCAGTTGCAAAAGCCGCCAAATCTTCCAAAAAACTCTCCAGTTTCCCCAAGCAATCATCCATTTCCAAACTTTCTAGCTTTGGCGTATCCGTTGAAGAACCAGTTGATGAATTTTGCCTTTGCTGAAATCAAAATATTATTATGGTTAAAAAAATACTCAGTCATTACACAGTTGATTTTAATGTTATGCACTAGATTATATAATTATTATACTTTTTTGTTTGACTTTACTAATATAGACAGATAACACAACAAAAGAGAAAGGAAACTTATCAGAAATCTTATTCTAAACTAATCCCTAAAGCAATATTGGTTATAGTCAAATCGTATATTGGGGATAGTCAAATCAAGAGTTTACAAAGGATTCTTTTCCTTAGATATTTTTAGTTTACGTCTTTGGGAAAAATATTTAGAAAATAGCAGGTGGTATTTGTAAACCCTTTCTAAAGAGGGAAAATCATAGAATTTTCTTTAGAATGAATCCAAAAATATATCTGCACAAAAATAAGATGAAAAATTTATTTATTGTTATTTTTCAGTGATCAGGATTGAATCAAGGATCGTTAACTTTAAGAAACGTTATCTTTCTATTAATCACTGATGATTGCATGACAGTGATCTAAATGGTATAAAAAGATTGCTATAACGTTAGTGATTTAGTTTAAAAGAAATTGTTGGAACTACATATGTATAGGAATTATACTTTACAGTGATCATTTTATATCGCATCATAAGAGTTCAAAGATTTTAATGCATTGAAAACATACATTCTGGGCAAAAATATTTTTGTCATGTTATCCATCAAAAGAATTCCTTTGATATATTTCTACAATAGAATAAAACATGTCTCTCACAAAGATGTTTTTTTTTTTTTTTAGATATATGTTATTGCTAAGAATAACATGTTAAAAAAATTTTTTGTGTTGCTAATGTTTTGATATTCGAATAACTGAGCTTTTGTGTTTTTATTTCGAAATGCTAAAAGAATGAGAAAATATTTTACTTTATATCTTTCACTGTTTTTCTCACTTGAATTCTTTATTTCAACATGTATACCAAATTAATTATAAGAATTTAAGCAAGAGTTATTCATTTTATATATCATCCTTATATATTTAGTTATAGTTCTAATACATGAAAAAATCATTTCAGAGCTTTAAAAAAGCATTATTGAAAGCTCGAATGACTCTATAGAGTGATCACAGTACTAAAAGTGTTAACTTATACATTTAATCTATTTTGTGTCTTATAAGATTAAATAAGGTGAAATAAAATTTAAATATTAAACCTATCTGTTGAAATTTAAGCTATCATCAAATACCAAATATAAAATAAAATTATATCTAATAATAAGAAAGGCATTTATTTAAATTTTAAGAAACTTAGTTTTTGGAAAAAATACAATTCAATGTGGTAAATGTGAAGTAATAATAAATATTTTCAAAAATTTATGAAGAAACTTCAATTTAAGGTTTCACTTTTTATTTTCCAGAATAAATTTTTTCATATAAAAATTTATATCTTTTGATTTATAGGAAAGAAATGAGTTATTCTAAGAAATGGAGGAGCAATAAATATTGGATTAAGATGAAATACATGAAAAAATAAACACCCATGAAAGTTTTGATTATTCTATATTACTGAGGGAAAATTAAAGTCATTCATAATATAATTTTAATGACAAAAAATATAGTTTCAAAGAAATAATTTGAGCTGCATATTTCACTAACTAAGCGCATAAAATAAGTAAACTCCTTTCAAAATATCATACATTTCGTTTATTAATTAATATCTAATCCTGTTTTTGTTTAGAGCGAAGTAAAATGTATTTACCAATGGTGGGCGACCATTTTTAACATTTTCTCTCGACTCAACAGTTCTAAATCGTTCTTCATTGTTGGCAGCAATCTCTTTCTCTACAGAACTTGGTCCTGGATCCCTATCAGGTGACGATAATGATTCTATAGGGGACATGTCCTCATCATCACTGGCATCGAAATCAATTTGAGAAGAAAGATTTAGCTTTTCTAGCTTGGCTTGGAGAACTAAAAAGTAAAATGAACAAAAATCTTGTTTATATACATACATATATACATATATATATATATATAAAATTTTATACATATACATAATAAGATTTTTGTCTTATTATATATAACAAGATAATCACAAAAATCGTATTATATGTATCTCATCAGATTATTTTTAAGCATCGAGATTGTATATCAATAGAGATGACCAAGAAAAATAAATAAATATCAGCATTTTATGAAATACTGTTTAATTACAAGCAATTTAAAACTAAATTTAAATAACTATTTGCTTGTTTTAAGGATTTAAGAGGTATTAATAAGATGCCCCCCGATTTGCTCATGTTAAATAAAGTATGAATTATAATAAAACATTTATTAACTATATCTAAGTACTTATTTACAAAACACATCGAAAAGACTATTTTATCAAAGCAGAATGATATAAATAAATAATAAAAAGAATAATTATATTAGCTCACTTTTTCATAAAGAAAAACTGAAGTATTTTAAATGATTGCTTTAAGAAACTTTTTTTTAAAAATCATTTTTGATACGTTTATCCAGTCCATTGAGGAATAGACAAAACTAGAATCACATCGGGAATCAGATTTCAAAAATCTGGTTTTGTAACACAACACATTTAATTGGAATAAGAGAAATGATATATGACAGAAATATTATCATAATTTCTATTTTAATCAAAATATGACTTAGGCAAATTTTTATCTCATGATAAAATTATCTAATGAGAAATTAATCTAGGTGCATTTAGGAATTGCAACGGTTTGTGTAAACACAACAGCAATGTTCAATTGGAAAATAAATGGTTATAGCGAAGACGGTAACTCATCTAATAAGCATTAAAGTCGACAGCAATGGTAATAAACATTAAAGTCGACAGCTGTTATTGGTTGGGTTTTGTGGCGCAAGGTAGTCGTAATAAAAGTCGACAGCAACTCTTGAATAAAATGAGCAAAACATCTGTTTAATTTTTGAATGGTAAATAAATATGTTGAATTAGTTAAAATAATAAAAATATTTTTACATTTGAATAATTTTTAATGATTCCCAATTGGAATTCAAAGTAAATCTTCTTCCGAATTTTTTTTAAAGTCTTTTATTATTTTATTGCATTCTTTAAAAAAGATATAGGCTTATCTCAGCAAATATCAATAATATAAATTAGAAAACAACCAGTTTTTTCGCAATTTATATGATAAATTAACTTATGAAATAAAATGAATGTGTAAAGAAAACACTGTTAGATAACTTTTAATAAAAAGAATACTAACTTTATTCACATTTGCCCAGAATACAGCATTTTAGAAACTATTAATATAATGGATCAAAAGAAAAATCAGTTTCCAGAGAAAATTATTGTGAATCAATACACAACTTTGAATTTCTCGAACTTACCCATGCACATACATGATTCGGTCTGGTACCTACCATGTCTGAAATAAATCGAAAGCGATAGACACAACCCGAAATATTCCGCAATATTTAGAGAAGTGGAAAATCCAAATGGTTTAAAATTTGATTTATATTCTCGACGAGCCATGCACAGAATATTTCGGAAACAACTTTCAGTCAGGGATCATTAATTTAGTTATCCACCTTGGTAGATAATTAGTTAAAGCAACTTTAAAATGGATTAGTTCCTTAGTGAAGCTTCTATAGAAAGAAATTTTAAATTCTATTCATTAAAATATTTTTAAAAAAAGTATTCATTAGGGGAGAATTCTGAATAAAAAGGAAAGAATATGAGAATAATATTTTTTGATAACATTACAATTCAATAGAAATGACATTAAAAAAATTGAGAAGAATTACTAGGAAATAAAAGTATTGCAGATTTGCTAGCACATAAGCAATTCAAAATTAGAGGTTCACATTTGCCGACGCGTGAGAAACAAACTAACTCCACTAATATCAAAGATAATGTTTACGGACAACTCATGGCGATATTTTTCCTTCGTTATTCGTACACTAAATCTATATTAATAAAATGGATTATTTCTTTCTATGTGTCATTATGTTGTGAATATTGCTATGCACATAGTGTTATGATAATATGTGCTAAAATACTTCGTTTAAAATATTACGATATCTTGTTTTATAAATTCATATGATATGAGTTTTTATATTCATACATGCATTCTTCATGGTTAAATAGCAATTCAAATTCAGTATTGAAATATGTTAATATTTGCAGTTCTTTCATATTTATCTTATTCCTAAATCACAATAATTTTATTATTACACAAGCGAGAAATAGATTTCACTATAAATAAGATACTTATATTGAGAAATTATCATAAAGTATATATTTTATTAGATGCATCCAAACACAGCACTATATGGATATCCTATCAATAAAATGTCGAAAAACAGACTATCAAGTTCATTTAATCACCAAAGACAATATATTAGACTCATTTTAATACTAATATTAAATGATGAAATTGTTCATAGCTTAGTTGAAATATTTTTAAAACTTTAAATACAACAGTAAAAAATTAAAATTTTTCAATGAGTGAATTTTTTAAATCTTCTTTTTAAAAAAAAATTAAAGTCACATGATAAAATTTTTATAAATTTGGAATGAATGAAGATAATATGAATGTTCTTTTTAAAAAGTATAATATGTTCGTGATTTGATCGGAAAAATGCTATTATTATAAAAAAAAAAAGAAAAAAAAAGAGAAAAAAAAAAGAAAAATAAGCAGAATCTCAATAAAAAAAGGAAGAAAGGAAGTTAGGAAGTATAAATTTTAAAAAAATATGTGTACTTTTGATGACTTTCTGAATAAGAAATTAATAAAATAAAAAATAATAATAAAAAAAAAACTTTTCAAGGTACATGAATCTTTATGCATTATTTTATTCGATTGTTTTAATTTATCAGATATAAAACACAATACAAATCGAAATATCTATTAACTTATAAAGAAAGAAATATAATATATTCCGCCATTTATTAATTGTTCATTTAAGATTTGTTGTTTCTGATAATTTTTGCGACCAATATATAAATACAAGATATTTCAGAAATAATTTCTTACGTGAGACATATTAATATGGTTACTCTAAATACTATTAAAGTTGATGAAGAAGTTTGAAAATTTGTTATACACATACCGAATGATAATTTCATTTCTAATATATATAATATTATATATATAATATATATAATATTATATAATATTATTATATATATATAATATATATAATAATATTTATAATATATATAAATTCATTTCTAATATATGCGATAAATAAGCAATAATTTTAAGTTGGAGTTATTTGAACAAGCTATTCAACTTATATATCTAATTTAAATAAATTAATTTTTATCTTGTCTCTATAAATGAAATTTCTTAAAAATAATTATAGAAAACTCTTCTACAGCTTTGTTCATCAAAGTCCTCTGGATTATATTATTCTAGTACATTAGGATTTCCTCGAAATAAATAATACTTTCATCCTCTTCCAAAGCATACAGACGCGTTGTTCTTATTTCTTGGTTCAATTTCGACTCGAAACGTATAGTATTGTTTCTTTCTCAAAATTCGTCTATGAGATCTTGCGTCTCTGTTTTTTACTGTCAGTTCCAGATAAATTCCAATCTGTTTTAAACTTTTTATATTTTTTAATACTCTTTCTCTATTTTTTAACTTACAAATTACATTTTTTAATATTTATAATTCTAAGTTATTCACAAATCTTTGCTGCTGATTTTTATTTGAGTATGTTGGCATATATTAAAACTACTAGTTTATTAAATTTGTAATAAAACGTTTTCAGTTAATTATTAAGTTTTATGACAGTATTATATATAGGGTAGACAATACTACTATGTTAAATGAGAACACTTTTAAAATTCAAAATTTGGAATTTATTTTATTATTTCTAAAAATGAGGAGTGGTTGTTATTTCTAAAATATCGAAAGTGTTCAGAATGCATCATACTAAAACTAAATTTTATTCTACATTAGTTTATTAGTCTATTCATTTATTTTAAACATTATTAGTTATCCTTATGCATTTCTGTTATATAAACGTGGTTAGCAATTCTCCAATAAAATGAAAAAAATTAAAGCAATTCCGCAGGTACTTGTTATTTTTTTTATTAATCACTTTCGAAAAAGAATTCTTCCACTCTATTTTAACTATTATTTAAATAATCTTTTTATTTTAATTTTAATTATTGTTCCCTTTTTCATTATTAATTGATATATGATTTAACTATTATCTTTCTTAAATATATATACAAAGCACATGAAATATATTTTCTTATATTTCCTAATTTCATAAATATAAATTCCAGAAAAATGAAATAAATTTTAGTTTTTAGAGTCAGAATGCAGAAAGAGATTTACACATTAACTTCAAGAAAATATTATTTCACATTCTTTGAAATATATATATAAACAAAAAGACAGAAATACATATATATATATTACGTGAAATAAAATGTCCTTATAATATTTCTAAAAAAAATATTATATACACACATATGTAGAATTATAATTTTAAAAGGAACATTATTTTATAAGAACAAAAAACTATTGCAGTAATTAAGAAATGTTTTTTTTAGCATTTTATCAATTATTTTTAATTTAATTGTTCAGAGGTCATCTAATTATTTTGTAATAATGAGATTCCTTTTGAAAATTGCAGAATGCTGAGTTTCGGTTTTTTTCTATTGATTTCTAATTCAAATTAATATGAAAAATTGTTTTATCTCAAATAAATTTAATGTGCATTTCTTAAGCGAAATTGAAGTCCGATGTTAACGAAACACTTGTGATTTTCTTCCAAAAATAAACAAATTTCGCGTCTTTCAACATTCACGTCTTGATTAAAGCTTTTTAATTGAGAAATACTTGAGAAATCTTAGTGGAGTGGTTGTTAATTAAAATATAACAAGCGGTCCTTGGGGCAGAAAATGTGCTCCAGCGCGAACTGCTTAGTACATCGCTAAATTATGTTAATATTTGCTAAACTGGAAAGAACTTATTTTATTGCTTCTCTGATTTCCTTAGCCTTAAAACATCATTGAAGCTCTGTTTACATAAACTTAGGAATAAGAAATACCTTTAAAAATATATCTACAAATGTTTACTAAAAATATCTTAAATGGTTTAGTTTTATTAATAGTTACTTCAAAGTAGTGCTTTCTTCATTTAAAAATTGCTATAAGTCACTTTGCTATATAAAAGTTTAGAATTAATGTAATTTAAAATATTGTATGTGGTTATATAAAATAATAAGAAATATAATTCTTTTTTTAAATATAACACAAGCTCTATAGTTTAATTAACTATGCTTTAATAATACTAACAATTACAAAAAACAGATTTTTTAATTTGAATAATATTTCTTAATCATAAATTTTTTAGGCTTCTTGAAAAGTTTTTTCAAAATTAAAACTTTCGAATATTCTTCCGTTTCATTCTGAATTCTTTTTCATATAGCATTTATATTTGAAGTAAGATACTAATTTGTTTTTAAATCACCCTCTCTCTCTCTCTCTTTTAAAGCATTATTGTATCATATAAAATGTATTTTAAAAAGGGAATTACAAAAAAAGGTAGTAAAAAAATTATTTGAGCTAAAATAATCGCATATCAATATTTTGAAAAGAAAAATTACTTTGCAATCAATAAATAATTTCCGATTCCATAAACTTACATATTTATGATAATATAATATCTTTACTGTTATCCATTTTCAAGTATGCAGTATTATATATTATGATCTAAAATTGTTTCTAGTTGTTCTTTTGTTTTTTTTATAATAGGTTTACAATAATATCAATTGTATTATTCACATAATTTATCTATCATTTTAATAAAAATAAATTCTCAACGTATTTCTTCATAAGTTTGAAAACATTCGTAACCCAAAACTCACTTTAGCTCTTGAAATATCAAAGAGGTATGGAAAAGCAGGAAAACGGCGATAAACCTTGAGCACAAGCAATAGAAGAAACATTTCATGTTACCCAAAGGAGTGAACCTCATTTGACTTTCAAAAATATTTCATTTGTGTTCGGAACCTCTACTTAGTTTTTTGAATATCACGTATGGAAGGTGTTTATTTGATGCTGATGTGCAGTGGATGAAGAACCACTGAAAGAGATACAGAGCGCATGGAAATAATGCGTTTTTTAGCTAAGGTAGTAAAACCTTTTGAGCAAATGCAGCTTATTATTCAGCCTCATAAAATCAACCATTTTCATTATATTGTTTCAGTATATTTCAATATTAAGCTGACTATGAGATATGAATGTCTTTAAGCAAAAGTGCACTATCGGAATTAAGTGCATCTTTCTAATCAAAAAAGTATCATTTATGAAAGGAACAAGTGGGGATACCTAACATTTAAGTAGGCAACATCATTATCAGGACGACAACGGATTGGTAGACCTTTTTACATCTCAACGCATATGGAATCGCAAAAAAGCTTTCAGAAGATCAATGGTAATCATGTTTAGAAGTTTTTATCCCTTAAAGTATCATACAATTAAATAAAATTCTTAAGCAAGATTAATATGATTCTGCTCTTAATGTTTCATTTCTGCCAGGAGGTTACGTATGTAAATGGCTAAAAGAGTATGCATTGATGATATATTTCCACATTTGAACAAAATAATTTTTTTATGGTAATCTAAATTAATAATTTTGATGCTAAAAGCATTCAATATAAAATTACAGAGAAACAATTCTTGATTACATTGAAAAAGTATTCTTATCTTTTAATTTTTTTGTATTTTATTTCTAATTAAGGTCATGATTTCTAAATAAATAATTGAGTTGATATAAAAAAAATTTTCTTTTTGCTTATACATTCCAATAATCCTTTAAAATTGTCCTAAAAGTCACTTTTTAAAACGCATATCAGTACTGTTAAATATTTACAGTTTTATAGCCAAAATTATGCTGTAACTATTAAACACAAGTAGTAAAGTTCTGTTGATAAAGTTCCAATTAATTTTAGACCCATTTAGACAACTTTTTAAGATTTTTTATTTAATTTTTGCGTTATGAACGGATAAAACAATAATAATAACAAATCTTTATTGTTTTTAAAGTTAATTATCAATTTTAATTTGAATTTTTTATGTAATTTTGTGTACGGAATATCTTTTTTGCAAAAGATATCAATTTAAGTTCCCCATCCGTATTATTATTAAGAAATAATGAAAGACTAATCCAGGATAAATAACAAAAAGTAATAAATATTCATTTGAATAGAAGAATGACTTTAATTATATTAAGTATAATAACATAACAAAAAGAAAAAGTTGCTTCAGGCTAGACTTTAAGCGCAATTTTTGGCTCGTTTTCTGAACGATAAGAAACTTGGAACATTTTCCTTCTTATTGAGAAAGTGGGCAGGGAAGCAGATAAAGGAAGGGACAAGAAAAAATCTAAAATGCAAATTGCGAATGGTAAAAAAGTGACGAAAAGGAAAACTCATTTTGACGTTTGTGCAAATGCCTTTTTTTAAGAATCTAAACGTTTCTCTGAAGTCTAAAAAAAAGAAACTTTGATTTTCTATAGAAAATTCCAGAAATAACTAGTCTTTCTTTAATGAGAGAATCTTCTTATTTAAAATTTGTAAAGAAACCTATTACAAAAAACTGAAATGAATTAAGCTCCAATCTGTTTCAAATATCCTTTTTTAATTTGATTTTCTAGACTTATTCATTAAGTGTAAAATGGAGATAAGACTTTGATTACGTATTTTTTAGGAATCTAAAATAATAATTAAAAAAAACTTTAGAATGAATTTTCATTGATGTATGGAATGTTTTAATTTCTAATTGAAAATTTATGTTTTTGTATAAAACTGTAAATTTTCAAGAATGAATTCTAAAGACTGTCAAGAATATATTTTGGGTGTATAGATGATTTAAAACTTTAAATTTGTAAGTTACGAATGGAACCTAAAATTAGATTTAGTTGTGAGGGAAAGAAATTTTGTTAAGTTTTAGAAACTCCAGTAAATAAAATTGATTAATGGGTGCTGCATCTGTTTTCAATATCCTTTATTTTAAACTTAATTCTTAAACAATCCTTCTGCACTGAAAATATAACAAAATGTTACATATTTAATGTTTATGTTTTTAGAGAAACATTTGAATAGCTTGAGAATTATACAGACATTTAAAATTAGACTTACATCTTAATTAGGTTAGGTACATTATTCCAATGTTATTTAATTTTTGATTTAACTAAAATATTTAATGAGGGAAATCCTTAAGATTTGAAAAGATTTGTTACGTCAAGTTTGGTATGTATTTTACTTCTGATATTAATATGAATCCTAAACATAAAATCCAAAATTACTTTTTTATTCTTTTACAATATTACTAATTTTTTATATTAATTTAAAGCACAGATTTTCTGAATTTTGGAATATATATATTTACTGTC
Organism: Latrodectus geometricus; assembly: GCA_026290005.1. Taxonomy (NCBI): domain Eukaryota; kingdom Metazoa; phylum Arthropoda; class Arachnida; order Araneae; family Theridiidae; genus Latrodectus; species Latrodectus geometricus. The sequence continues at coordinate 21 of JAPDSC010019934.1, read as the reverse complement.
TTTTGGAAAAAGTAATAGCCA